>JAPVRG010247653.1:0-12326 GCA_029783565.1 Rhagoletis cerasi
ACAGAACATTTATTGTTTATCATAAGAGGCAGTACCAGGATGACCGAGCTTTGCTCGGGGGGCATATACTTTTTGAAGTTTTTAAAAATTAAATAAAAAATCAAGGTTTAGGTATCAAATAATGGGCGTTTAATTAAAACCATGCTTTAATTTATGTATATATTTTTTTGTAACTTTGTTAATGGAATTTATTATTTAACATTACGATATATGTACATACACACATACGGCTGCTCACAGACAAAATGGGATACTACAAAAAAAATTTTTGTTCTTAATATTCACAATGTGTTTCACGCTTAATCAATTTTGTTCAATCTAAAAAGAATATAGTTGATAATACAATAAAAACCATTAAAACCAAAGTCCCAAACCTATTACCAAACTTGGGAAATGTTGACAAAATTTCCATTCACTTTTGTAGTCCAGTGGAGTTTAGAAGTAAATCCTTAGTTTGAAGTTGATTTCCGATGATTTTTGGAATTTTTGTTAAAGGTCTCGCCCATTTTATTCCATGCAGAAGCGAACGTCATAAGGAAGAAAATGCGCAAGATCGTTGACAAAAAAAAATTAAGGGTTATTTGTAGCAGATTCAAACTTACACCTTATTATTCAATGGGCTACAAGACTGCATACCCAAAAATCGAATCCTCCAAAGTTGTCGAGTTTTATGGTTTTCGTTGAAACACGAATTATTTTTTTATAAAAAAATCCACAATATTGATTAAGCATGAAAGGCATTGTGAATTAAAAAAAAAATGTTTGTAGCGTCTCACTTTGTTAGTAAGTGTGTATTGTATGTACATTAGCGTTAAGATCTAAACAAATACCTCTTTACATACTAAGGTCCGTTTTTCAAGTCAATTAAAAAAAGTATCTACCCTTTAAACACAAATTTTGTTCTCAAAAAACCGCAGCAGATATATTTTAAGAGCTACTTCAGAAAACGGCTATAAATATATTGCGGGTATGCCGAGGAGTATTTTGCGAGCCTTATTTTTAAAGTACTTGGACGCTTTACTCGAGAAAATTCCACACATAACGCCCACTCAGTGCCTTTGAATTCTATAAAAAGAATATTTTGGAAATAAAGTAAAAAAAATTTACTTTTTAAATCTAATAAATTAATTAAATATCTTAATGAAAAATGAGGTGGCATCCCTATTTAGCATATATGCTATGTATACATACACACCTTCACACAAAAAATTCTCGTTGCAATTAATTAGACACAAATTTTTATTACGAAAAACGTGGCAAACCTCATTGAAAATATTTCTGTATTAAAGTTCTCAAAAATACCTTTCATTTGGTATCCATATTGCGTGATTTAGTCAAATTTTTTATAATCGAAAATAAGTGGCAACCTTGCACTAATAGCCTTAGGGAAAACCCTTACTATAAGGCAAACTCTTGTTTAATAGTTTCCTTTTGTACCCATGAATTGTATTATCATATCTCAATTTTCTAAACAATTATTTAAATATTTAAATATGTAATGAAAATAAGGTGGCAACCCTATTCAAAAATATCTCTTAATCAGGCATTTTTAAAATACTTTCCATTTGATACCCATATTATGGTGTTTTATTTAGTTTATAAAAAATTTCGAATAGGTGGCAACCTTATACGAATATCCCTGGAGATAACCCCTATCTAGATAATCTTAAAACGTTGAACGTCATCTGAAGACAAACTTTCATCAAAATCGTTAGAGCCGTTTCAGAGAAACCTTGCTCGTTTAATGTAATAAGAGTACCTGGGTGACCGAGCCTTGCTCGGTATTTTTCGAATTTGTCGCATAATCTTACTTACCAAGAGCATAAATTTCCAAAATATCGAACACTAACCACAAAAAAAATCACTTAAGCCTGTTTAGCGGTTAGCATGCGCACTCCAAATTTCATCCAGATCGGTTAAACCGTTCCCTAGATAGTGGTCGATATAAGAAGGAATAATTAAAATGCAGTCAGGTGGCAACCCTAGGTGGCAATCCTACTTGCAAATATTCTGGTTGGTATAAGGCCTCAAATACCTTCCATTTGATACCCATATTGCCATATATTGCTTAATATTTAAAAAAAATTCGGAATGGTGGCAAGCCTCTAAGCTGCCTTTAGTGGCAACATCAAAGTAGAAAATCTTAGAAGGAAGCATACTATCCATGTATAAAATTTCATCGAAATCGGTTTAGCCGTTCCCTAGATAGTGCTCGATATAAGAAGGAATAATTAAAATGCGGTCAGGTGGCAACCTAGGTGGTACTCGAAAATACCTTGGTTGGTATACGGCCTAAAATACCTTTCATTTGATATCCTTATTGCCATATATTGCTTAATATTTAAAAAAAATTGATATAGGTGGCAACCCTGTGAACCACCCCAAGTGGCAACACCAAAGTAGAAAATCTTAAAACAAAGCGTACTACCCATATACCAAATTTCATCCAAATCGGTTAAGTCGTTCCTGAGATAGTAGTGGATATACAAATATACAAATATACAAATATACACATATACAAATATACAAGAATAACTCGTTTAAAGTTATAAGATATGTCTAATTATTGAAAATGTCATTATATGACATGATTTTCCGTTCAGTATACATAAATATTTAATTTAAAGAAATTAGTATTTTTTCCGCGCATTTCTTAATTCAATGGACTACATCTTTTTTCTGCTCCGACCGGTTTGTTGTGATATAGCACTAATTACTTCTATACTAGTTAGAATTAATATGTAATCTATTCCAGCTGCAATTATCTGCAATTCTTTTTGTAAAGAGTGATTTAACTAACAAACCTAATTTTATTCGAAAATAGTGCAAGCATCAGAATTCATAAATAATGAAGGTAATTAACTTTTAAACGACGTGGTAAAGTATACTCGTAAAAAGGTAAGCTATTATTTTTTATAACTTATTTTATTATCTGTTTCAGAAAGTAACACCGAATTTAGCAAGTTTGGCAAATTTCAACATTCCCCATTCAGAGTTAGCTGAAATCGCAACTGCAAGTAATCGTGAAGTGCATAAGTTTATCGAAAACCTTAAAAATAAATATCCAAACCTTACAGAAAGAGGTCTTGAGAAAATTTATACTGGAAAAAGTCAATCTGTTTTGCCTACTTTTAACAGAAAGTGCCATGCTGCATCGAGAGTGAAAAAATATTTTTTTTCCAAGAACGAGGACTGGTTAAATGGGAATGGAAGAAATGAAATGGATGATGAATTGTGGACTATTTGTATTAATTATAAAATAAATGATGGAAATAGTTAGAGTGTACTTTATTTGACGCATTTCGCTTAAAAATACATTTTTTCAGTTTTTAACCTTATAGTGGAATTACAATGTAGCAGTGGCAACGTCATTGGCAGTGGCAGTGATCAGCTGTTATTTTAGGAGCAATATGTTACGATTATTTCTAACTTTTTAGAGGAGTTTTTAGAGTTTAAAATAGCCAAATATACTTCAAATAAAGCTGGTAATGCTCTATAAACATCTCAAATATTTTTGCCTAATTTATTTTTACACTTTCCCACCTGCACTGCTACTGCTTCCTTGTAATTAAGCGGCAACAATTCAACAAACTGTTGAAAACTGTCACTGACGCTACCACTGCTGCATCGTAATGCCACTATTACAGGATAAGCAGTTTTACCCACCGTGGGGCACCATTTTTACATACATACATTTCAGCTTTCCATTTTTTTTTTATAACTCAGCTTGCACAAGTATGCAGTTTGTAAAATACGAGTACTTTTCTTTACCTTTTAATAGCTTTTTAAGTTTTTTGAGGTTAGGCTTGTATGGGAGGTGTGCGTAAAAATAAACCGATTACAGCCACTTTAAGGGTGTTTGCTTATATTATCATTATAAACATATGGCCAAAATTTCGGAGTCGTGCATTCATCGATGCGCTTTTAATTACATATTTAAGCGTTTTTGAGGTTAGGTTTGTATGGGAGGTGTGCGTAAAAATAAACCGATTACAACCATTTTAAGGGTGTTTACTTATATTATCATTATAAACATATGGCCAAAATTTCGGAGTCGTGCATTCATCGCTGCGCTTTTAATTACTTATTTAAGCGTTTTTGAGGTTAGGTTTGTATGGGAGGTAAGAGTTAAAGTGAATCGATTTTGCTAATCTTTTGTATGTTTTACTTTCCCCGTTATTGTGAATATATATATATTCATTCATCGGTGCCCTTTGAATGGCATTTTTAAGGCGTTTTTGAGGTTAGGTTTATAAGGGGGGTATGCTTTAAATTCAACCGTTCACACCCATTTTGCGTTTTTTTCTTGATGTATGTGCTTAGAGGTTACATACGAAAAATTAAAGCCCTACGCCTACTCCTTCTAATTTTCTCCAAACAATATATGGGGCTAGACCACTGTGAGGCGTCACAACTTTTGCTTTACAACTTTAACGCCCTTGTAGAACCCAACACTACAAAAGAAAAAATAAAAGCGGTTTCTTGTGTTTTTGTGGTTACTGATTACGAATCTGAACCAAAATTTCAAAATGTCGTCTCATTTACTTCAAACTTAGTACTTTGAGGTTTTTTGGGCTACTGACTATGAATCTGAGGTTAGATTTTCAAAATTCAAAATGGCGGATGCATATGAATAATAATAATAGATTGACGCTTACACAATATGTTAGTGTTTGGCCGAGCTTCTCCTCCGATTTGTGGCGTGTGCCTTGATGTTGTCACACAAGAGGGAGGGACCTACAGTTTTACGCCTACTCCGAACGGTGATTGTATTTTTATGAGAAGCTGTTTTTCATGGCAGAAATACACTCGGAGATTTAACCATTAAATACCTGCCGACGGGCAACCGCTATTAGAAAAAACTTTTATTTATTTTTTTACTTTATAGCAAACCGGGCTTGAACCCAGGCCCTGCGTAATGGTAGTGCGCACTTCTTACGACAACACCACAGCGGCCGCCGCAACACTTGTACTAATATGTTACTCATACGCCATGTACGTACGTTCGATTTGAACTTTTACCGTGATAAATGGTGTGTGCTGCATGGATACGCCATTTTGAATTTTTTAAATCTGATTTCAGATTTGTAATCAGCGACCTTTAGAGTCCCCGATTGTAAGGTGTTAAGCGAATGCAATGTATTTTAATTTTTTAGCCGCCAGATTGGATCCGCCATTTTCGAACGTTTCCAATCTGATTTCATATTCGTAACTACCGACCCCAAAACCCCCGAAGAAAACGCTTCAAGCGAATTGAATCGATTTAAAATTTTCTGGCCACCATATTGGAATCGCCACTTTGAATTTTTAAAATCAGGCTCCAGATTCGTAATCAGCAACCGCAGGAACATAAGAAAATGCTTTTATTTTTTCTGTTTTCGTGTTACGTTCTCCAAGGCCATAAAAGTTGTAAAGCAAAATCTAATTTACAGTTAGTTTAGACGCCATAGTAGAGACGTCATATTGAATCTTTCATAAGGCTGCGTTTTTTTTAACAAGTACACATATGAAGATTTTAAGGCTATAAAAGACTTCCTGCACAGCTTTTGGACACAGAGGTGACTCACTTGGCAATAAACGTCCTATATACGACTATCATACATTTATTTAAACAAATATAGGATTGAGTCTTTATAAACTTGTGTTATCTCAGTGTTATGGAGAAACAATTTTACATCCTACTTCTTATTCCATAAATGTTAATTAGACTGCGTCGCAAAAAAAAAGTTTGCTTCTTTGTTTTTGTTTTTAATTTTGGCTTTAAAACTTAAAAATTATAGAGTCAAAAAATAAAATATTTATAACTACCTCTATCCAACCACTTTATTGTTCTGTTGATATCAGAGAACCCGTTAAATTAATATTGGAAGACTTGATAGCCAGAATGAAAAGATTATGGTAAATTAGGTAGTGCAGTGTATTTGAACAGTTATGAGTAATTTTTATAAGATATTGCGCCCATGTCCCGATGGCAGAGAAGGACGACGCGTCCAAAGATCTGTTCTATGAGCGCTTGGAGCGTACATGTGAGCGCTGCCGCCGACATGATGTCAAAATCGTGCTTGGCGATTTCAATGCCAAGGTGGGCAAGGAAGGGATCTTTGACTCCACTGTTGGAAAATTCAGCCTCCTTGACGAAACGCCCGATAACGGACCAGCATAAAAAATCCATCAAGCTACAGCACTGCCTCCAGATCGAAAAACGAGAAACCATGTTGTGATAGACGGAAGGCATGCTTCCAGTGTTTTAGACGTGCGTTCGCTCCGAGGGCCAAACATCGACTCGGACCATTATCTTGTTGCAGCCAAGATACGCACCCGCCTCTGTGCAGCAAAAAATATGCGTCCAACAATGCAAGGAAAGCTGAACGTCGAAAAGCTGCAATCACAACAGACAGCCAATCTATTTGCTACTCGACTCTCACACCTGCTTTCAGAGCACTCTTCAACAAACCGATAAACGCGAGCAGTGGAACCACATTTCCCGCTCATTAAGTACCACTGCCGAAGAAGTAGCGAGCCCGAAAAAACAACTGGTACGATGAGGAATGTCAAGAAGCTTCAGAGAAAAACATGCCGCCTACAGGGCCACGCTGCGATCGGGCGCAACGCGAGCCATGTGGGACCGCTATAGGGAGCTGCAAGTAGTGGAGAAGACGAAACCGAGCCCCCAGTCGATGACGATAGAGTCCACAAAGCTGCTGTAGCTTACAACCAGCCAGCTGAGCTATTCAAGTACGGCGGCGCGGAGCTTATAAGGGGCATTGCTGATCGCATCCAAGTTTTCACTCGTTTCGGGGTGCTAAAGGATCTGTCAATTGAGCAGGCAACGACAGAAATATTGAAAGAGCTTGCGCAATAGCTGGGTACAGCAGTCCAGCTTCTAAGATCAACTCCTCTATTTTAATTGCTTTTAATCCTTCTCTAGCCATAATTTTTGCTTCCAGTTAAAATACCATAGTTCGCTTTGAAGTTCTAAGTTTAGAATATTGTAATAGGCTGCTATAACAGCAGTTTGTTCTTTTATTCGTTTCACTGAAGCTTCTATAAAAATAAATGGATGTAGAACGGTGAGCGAATAAGCAACATAATTTTCTTCACTAAATCTTTGCTGTAATGATAAAGACAGCTAATCAGAGCTCGCATCCAATATTCCGCTTCAGTTTTGGATAGAGGGTTGGCTCTGTGTTGTTGTCTTTGTACACTTCTAGGTGGCGTTAGCTCAACATCCATCTTTTCAGCAATTTCGTAAGCCTCTGCCAACAGCTTTATAATTCCTTCTTCTGCCATAATTCTGTGTCCGTTTATTAAGTCAATAATTGCGTTAATATATTCTGATCATAAAAGCAAGTTTATTGTTGCTGCCTCCGGTTCAAGAATTTTGGAAGAATTTCGCGATCATGCATACGGTTATGATGAACGCAGGCCGGGTTGCCGCGTTGCCGTGGCTACGCCCTTGGGCTTAGCTTAAAGATCCTAATTAGCTCTATAATTGGTGCTTAAGCTGATTTTGGGCAACTTTTGAAACGCCGATTTCAGCGAAACCTGGGGCAATATTTCTTATACTTACTTATTTATACTTTTTTTTAATCACAGTCGCACGGGACATCTTTTTCCATCATTATATTTTTGTTAATATTGCTTATCAACGAATTTTCAACGCAAAAAAACATGAATTTTATGTAGCATATACTTTATGTTTCGACATCAGCGCCACCAAGCAAGACAATTTTTCGCAAAAGTGTTTCCGCTTACATAACCAGCATATAATACAAAAAGCTGCCAAATTGGCCCATAAATACGTTAGATATATGACTTTTGTTATTTTTTCGCTGTGGACCTTCCGGTGGAAGCGCCCACATGCAGTTTAAGAAAATTCATGAAAATACACGATTTTTTTAATTCAATAAAATTTCAAAAGCGGTGACGCTTTTACCTAAAAAAGTTCTGCTTATCAGGGAGCTCAAATTATAAAATAGAGCCACGACCTGTACTACGGGTAGGTAGTTACAGACATTCCTGAAAAATGTATGGAGTAGCATGATTTTAAATAATTTTGTCATCTATGTTTGGATTTTGTCTCAATTATTTCTTACTATTCGCTTCCAACAGAGGATCCTACTGCTTCGTGCCTCCTTAAGTTTATTCGTTGTGTTTAAATATATTTATTTATATTTACATTCATAAACATATATTTTAAATTATAATGCATATAACAACACCAAGACTTTTTAATTTAAAACATCAAGATTAGCCTGTTGTACAAACATTAATTGGAAAATGGGTTTACATATTTTTGTATGTATGTATGTACATATGGTAGCAAAAAATACAAACTAGCTTGAGTGCCAAAAAAAGTCTAAAAATGTACTTTTTCATATTGTGTCAACAACGGAATTTGCGACTTGTGCTCAAGACCGAATTGCCTCTGCTGCGCTCCAAAAACAATCACTTTTCAAAGGTCTGTGTAATTATGCACAAATTATTTGTTTGCTTTTTTATAGACAAGTTGTCTTCCCCTTCTGTCTTGTAACCCTAAGGCAGGAATTGTATAATGATTTACATATATGCCCAATGTAGGTTCTCTCAGAAACTCTGGAGCAAAACAAAATATATGGTGCCGGCGTATTATTCTTAATAGGTATGTATTTATCTAAGTTTCTCCGCCAAATTTTAATTTTTATGTGTGTCTTGAAGTTGTCACACAAGTGGAGGAACCTGTCGAATGGCAAATATTTTTTATGAGAAGCCTTTTCATCTCAAAAGTTCACTCGAAAATGTTCCTTTGACTGCCGAGGGGCGGAGATCTTTTAATAGTAAGCATAATATTCTACAATGGGCGGCAGGTATTCACTATAACATATGTATTAACAGTTAAAGGATAACAACATACAAAATAGACAATACTATCTGAATTAGGAAAGTCGCCATTTATCATCAAAACCGAGATTAATTGAAAGTTTATTGGAATTAAATGGAAAACTTTTTGACATTCCTATTATGCCCAAAAAAATTTAAAATATCACAAACATCGATTTAGTGCTTTCTTTCCATAAAAATTACGTAATATACATACTATGTACATAAATGCTAACTGACTCATTTAGCCAGTTTTTAACTCTGTTAAACGATCACCCTAATCTGTAAATATTGATGCTTTCGGTTCTAAGCAGCAAAAACTGTTTCTCACATCAGTAATACTGATATACAGTAGCGGGCAAGAAAAAGTGATATTAAATCAATGCAGTATTGATGCGTTAAATTTGGTTAGACAAATAAACATTTATTACGGTAAGTGCATTGTTCAGCTACAAGTTAACACTTCTTTTTATCTTATTGACAGTAAATAAAAAGAGAATTTTGAAAAATATAAAATTGTCTGAAGCTGATAAAACCACAATTGATTTCCGCAATATTCTAATAAGTAGTTGGACTAACTTGTAACCTGAAAATTCTATTACTAAAAAATTTTACCACTTCTTGTCACCGCAATTCTAGGTAAGTTGGTAATGCAGTCAACATATTCAGAAATTCAGCTATGAAGATTTGTAGAAATTCTGGTATTGCATATTTCACGGGGCAATATTTTGTTACCAGCTTAACTCCAATGGGCTAAACATGAAGCAAAGAGGATTGGAGAAAAGTAATCGTTTCAATAAGAAGAAATGTCGTCCGTTCACAGCAGAGCCGGCAAACGTTTCAGTAATGAGTGTGTCAGGTATACCGTTAGTCAGGAAGAGTCGGTCGATTTGGGGTATTTTTCCTAACATGGTGTTGGAAAGCTGGCCATAATAGATGGAAATATAAACGCAATTAGATACCAAAAGCTTTTACAGGAGAACCTAGGGCCGTCAGGAGAAAATCCGGGACCGGTGGGAAACACCAAACAAATTTTTTTAACAATTTTCTTAATCAAATTTATCGACTTAGCAAAAAATATTTATCTTCCAACTGGAAACTCCTGGCCGCGGGAAACACCCCCGACCCAACCTCCTCTAGTCGGCGCGGAGAGAACCTTCAATTGAAAAAATTTGTCTTCTATCAAATTATGGTTCATTCACCATTGCATTTTTTCAGTAAAAAAAAGTATTTAGCAGGACTGGGGGCTTTATCATTGTACTGGCATGGGAACAATCCTTATCAAAACCCCATACAGAGCCTGTTGCGTATTATTAAAATGCGCATAACAAGAAAGAGACTAAGGACTTTATCAAAGCTCGAACAAATAATTTAAGGCGTTGGATACAATGGTATCTCAGTACAATTTTAACAATCGTCTGAACAAAAAAGGCCTTTAGAATAAGATATTTAGGACAGAGACATAACTATTATAAGAGAAAAGAATAAAAGTCGACCAATAATTATTATAGTAAGATACAAATTTTTCGAGTCAGCATAATTATTATTCAATGACTTATATTATAAAAGTTCTTTCATAATAATTATCAGTGAGATAAATATTCTTAAGTCTTCAAAGACTTTTATTTTTAGACTTATATAATAAAAGTCTTTTCATAATAATTATGAGTACGAAAATATTTTTTAAGTCTTAAGTTCGGGGTAGTTGGGAACCAGGTCAGGACTAGTTGGGGACCAGTTCGGGACTAGATCGAGACTTTCCAACCTAGTTCTGGACTAGTTGGGAAGTAGTTTGGGCCCAGTTGGGGATCAAGTTCTGGAATAATTGGGACCAGTTCGGGACTAGTTTAGGAGCATTTCGGAACCATTTCGGGGCTAGTTCAGGACCAGTTTGGGACTACTTTGCGTTCAGTTTGGGACTATTCACTGACTTTGGCTGTCTTTTGAAACGGAAACTAACAAATTAAAAACAAATGAAATCGTTAATGAAATTTATGTTACTAAGAAAGTAATTTTGCTGTTGCCTCTTAGCATATCATTCAAAGCACTTAATTCTTATTGTCATTATTATGAAAAGACTTTCATGATATAAGTCTGAAAATAAAATTTGTTGAAGACTTAAAAATATTTATCTCAATGGTAATTATTATGAAAAGACTTTTATAATATAAGTCTCAAAATAAAAGTATTTGATGACTTAAAAAATTTATCTCACACATAATTATTATGAAAAGACTTTTATGATATAAGTCTGAAAATAAAAGTCTTTAAAGACTTAAAAATATTTATCTTAGTGATAATTATTATGAAAAGACTTTTATAAATAAGTCTCAAAATAATAGTTATCGATGACTTAAAAAATTTATCTCACACATAATTATTATCAAAAGACTTTTATAATAATAATAATAATAATAATAATAATAATAATAATAATAATAATAATAGATTGGCGCTTACACATATGTTAGTGTTTGGCCGAGCTTCTCCTCCGATTTGTGGCGTGCGCCTTTATGTTGTCACACAAAGGGGAGGGACTTACAGTTTTACGCCGACTCCGAACGGCGATTGTAATTTTATGAGAAGCTTTTTCATGGCAAAGTACCCTCGGAGGTTTGCCATTGCCTGCCGAGGGGCGACCGCTGTAAAGACTTTTATAATTCTTACGAAAATTTGGATGACTTTTTTAAAACTCCACCATGAAATAATTATTATTCTGGGTCTCTAATTTTTTAGTTTTCTACAAAGTTTTAATTTAAAATAAAGTTTATATGGGGGTCGTTAGAGAATGAACTGGATTTTAATTGAAATTTCTTAAAAATAAACATAATTGGCGAACTATATCGTTTCGAATTTAGGCGCTAATGATATGCCCGATACTGTACTTATGTATATATTGTACATATATTCAAATTTAAACACATACACACATACATATTTACGTATATACATCGAAAGAAGCGAGTGGAAGAAAGCGTAAGCTTTGTATTGAAACAACGAAGCGGTAACCTTGGCACTCATACGAGGTGGGCATAGAGAGGAGAGTATACAGTTGAATACTCGTTTTGGATATAATGATTTTAAGTTGTCGTAATGAGCTCAGGGAAATAAAGGGTGAAAAATACTGAATAAGCAGTTACAACTCTTTACATTAGCAATTTCGTGCGCCTACGCGCTATTTCTTTATGTGCATACTTTCATATGGCAACAGTCCGTTAATGCCTTAACTACTGTAGGCCCAACAAACAACCTTTGCCTTGAAACACACCGCACACTCCTTAAAAACTGTCAGCATGAGCTTAGCATAGAAACTGTTAGCGAGATAATGAAAAAAGTAATAAAATAAATGTGCATAAGTATGTAGGTATGTATGTGTGTACATATTAAAATTTCCTAAATGTAGTGTACAAGAAAGTGGAAACACCGCGAACTAATTTATACGCATTGTCATTAGTCGAACACTTTCT
>JAPVRG010247655.1:0-12440 GCA_029783565.1 Rhagoletis cerasi
TAATAATAATAGATTGGCGCTTACACATATGTTAGTGTTTGGCCGAGCTTCTCCTCCGATTTGTGGCGTGCGCCTTGATGTTGTCGCACAAAGGGGAGAGACCTACAGTTTTACGCCGACTCCGAACGGCGATTGTATTATTATAAGAAGCTTTTTCATGGCAAAGTACCCTCGGAGGTTTGCCATAGCCTGCCGAGGGGTGACCGCTGTTAAGAAAAAACCTTTTTTCTAAAATTTTTTTTTTTTTCGACGTTGCTCTGACCAGGGCGTGAACCCAGGCCTGCGGAGCGGAAGCGCGCACTGCTTACCACTACACCACAGCGGCCACAGATTAACATATAGGATCCTTTTTTTTACGGGAAGTGGACCAGGGACCGATCTATTCGAAAAAATCGTATTTATGGTACGATTTGCTTGAAGTTTGGTACGTAGGTAGTTTTTTCCCTAGATTAGCATATAGGATCCTTTTTTCCGGGAAGTGGACCAGGGACCGATCTTATCGAAAAAATCGTATTTATGGTCCGATTTGCTTAAAATTTGGTACGTGGGTAACTTTTTGCCTAGATTAGCCTATAGGATCTTTTTTCTGGGAGGTGGACCAGGGACCGATCTATTCGAAAAAATCGTACTTATGATCCGATTTGCTTGAAATTTGGTACGTAGGTAGCTTTTTTCCTAGATTAGCATATGGGATCCTTTTTTCCGGGAAGTAGACTAGGGTTCGATCTGTTCGTAAGACCAGGGGTCGATCTCTCCGAAAAGATCGTATTTATGGTCCGGGTTGGATCCTTTCTTCCGGTAAATACGCCAAGAATCGATATATTCGCTAAATATCTTATTTATGGTGCGATTTGATTGAAATTTGGTACACGTATTTTTATAGATACACAAAGAATAGAATTGAATGATTGTTTTACAGTTCGAGAGGTGTTTTAAGCCGCCACATGGCAAGCGTTTATTGGCTATCTAGAGAACTCCCTTATTTGTAAGAGGTGATTTCGCAAACGGCGTGTCCAATTTTAATGAAATTTCGAATATGAATAGCTTTCAGCAACCACATCATTGTAGGTAAGGCGACGACGCACTGCTGTTCTGAAGTGTTTTACAAAAACACAAGTTCTTACTTGCACATACCCCCTAACGCAAAACTCATATGTATGTAGATATGTTAATCGTATGTATGTAGATATGTTTATCTATACTAATTATATAAAGAGAAGAGCCTTTCTTTGTGGCAGGAATTCTCGCGAACGGCTGGTCCGATTTTCATGAAATTTTGTAAATAAATAGCTTTCAGCAACCAACATGTTTAAGGCCAAAAAATTTACTTTTTTACGGTAGGTGGACCAGTGACGGATCTATTCGAAAAAACCTTATTATGGTCCGAGCTGCTTAAAATTTGGTATGTATATAGCTTTTTGCTTAGACTAGCATATAGGATCCTTTTTTTCGGGAGGTGGACCAGGGACCGTTCTATTCGAAAAATTCGTATTTGTCGTCCGATTTGCTTAAAATTTGGTACGTGGGTAGCTTTTTGGCTAGATTAGCATATATGATCCTTTTTTTCGGGAAGTGGAACAGTGATCGATCTATTCGAAAACATTTATTTGTGGGCCGATTTGCTTAAACTTTGGCACGTAGGTAGCTTTTTGCCTAGATTAGCATATATGATCCTTTTTCCCCGGGAAGTGGACCAGGGACCGAGCGGTGAATGGCGCTGTTTATCCCACATTCCAAATTGCTTGCCAAGAGCTTGTTCCTTTAGAAAGTGATGAGCATTGGAATGACACTCTCAAAGAAGACGCTTTATTACAGTCACCACTACATCTAAGATTCTCTATTATAAATGTTGTTTGCCAGCCATCAAACTGCATGTCCTTAGGGACCACATTCCGGCAATATTTCTGTGAAGATATTTTGTTTAATGAACGTCACCGCGTCTATTATCCTGGATTACCATTTTGTGATCGATTTTTATTAGAGTCTTAGTTCTAATTGGGGATAAGTGTATCGCCCTTAGCGAAAAATATCTAAGCAGCTTTCGTATAATAATAATAATAATAATAATATTAATAATAATAATAATAATAATAATAATAATAATAATAATAATAATAATAATAATAATAATAATAATAATAATAATAATAATAATAATAATAATAATAGATTGGCGCTTACACATGTGTTAGTGTTTTGCTGAGCTTCTCCTCCGATTTGTGGCGTGCGCCTTGATGTTGTCACACAAAGAGGAGGGACGTACAGTTTTACGCCGACTCCGAACGGTGATTGTATTTTTATGAGAAGCTTTTTCATTGCAGAAGTACCCTCGGAGATTTGCCATTGCCTGCCGAGCGGTGACCGCTGTTAAGAAAACCCCTTTTTTCTAAATTTTTTTGCGATGTTGCTTTCACCAGGGCTTGAACCCAGGCCTGCGGAGTGGAAGCGCGCACTGCTTACCACTACACCACAGCGGCCACAGCAGCTTTGGTATACCTTCCCCAAAAAGAAATCAGGAGCAAACTTTTGACAGCATTCGAAAAAATGGTCCGCTGGCAAAAGTTTTACAGGATGCCATATTTATACTGTGGGATGAGTGCACTGTGACTAACAGTGCTCATATGGAAGCAGTCGTCCGTACTTTAAGAGATTTAAGAAGCTGTGATAACATTTTTGGAGGCGTAACTTTTCTTTTCGGAGGGGACTTTCAGCAGACTTTACCAGTCGTAGCAAAAGGTACCCCAGTGGACATCATCAAAGCATACCTTAAAATAGCAGCTTTGTAGCATGATATTAAGAAGTTGCATTTGCGGACAAATATGAAAGCCCATCTCAGTAGGGTTGGTTCTGAGTTCCCTCAATCCGTACTTAGTATTGGAAATGGTAGTAAGTATGCAAAATATGGATGGTTACGTCAATGTAGATTCCAGAATTGGTAAAGGGGTGCGCTCCCTAAACGACTTGATTTATGAATTTTATCCAGATATTGGAAATATTTTAAGCAAAGCATACAATTGGCTGTGCGAGAGCAATTGTCTCACCAAGGAACGTTACTGTTGAAGAGATTAATAGCATCGCCATGCAAAAAATTGGTGGAGAAATTGAAGATTATGCTTCCATCGACACAGTACTTAACCTTGAAGATGCC
This sequence comes from Rhagoletis cerasi, assembly GCA_029783565.1. Classification (NCBI taxonomy): domain Eukaryota; kingdom Metazoa; phylum Arthropoda; class Insecta; order Diptera; family Tephritidae; genus Rhagoletis; species Rhagoletis cerasi. The sequence goes on from JAPVRG010247655.1 coordinate 3,149, forward strand.
GTCCTTTATCCAACTGAATTCTTAAATGCGTTAAACCCGGCTGGCTTACCACCTCATAAACTAACTCTTACAAATGGGATTCCATATATATTTTTACGTAATCTTCGACCACTCGCACTTTGCAATGGCACACGACTGGTAGTACAAAAATTGCATGTCAATGTTATAGAATGCATTATTCTTATAGGATCAGCAGCCCGACAGACATCGTATATTCCACGTATAACTATGATTCCAACAGACGTGTCATTTCTGTACAAACGTCTTCAGTTTCCTGTAAAGGCTTCGTTCGCTATTACAATTAGCAAAGCTCAAGGCCAAACTTTTCAACTTGTGGGAATTAATTTGTGCTCAGAATGCTTGGTCAATGGTCAATTATATGTTGCTTTATCAAGAACTGTATATGCCGACAATCAAACCATATTACTGCCTTTAATTGGCAAAATCAAAAATGTTGTGTATTTCGAAGTGCTTTAAAACACTATTTCACTTTTTAGTCAGTAAATAATATTAATCTATATAGAAAACAGAAAAAAATTGGGTTTTCTTTAAATGCGTACAGCGTCGCATACGGGCAGCTAGTGTATCTACAAGTTGAATAAATAAATATACTACTACTACTCACGGTGTAGCGAACAACAGTGGCGCAGTCAGTGGTACCGCTACTTTGGTTTTGCCGATTTTGATAGATGTGGATACGAAACAGCGGCAAAGAGAAATTTGATAATAAGTGCAAAATCAATTAAAATTGTGTTAATTTGCTATTTGTGAGAGATTTTTTAGTTGAAAACTGTTTAAAAATTAATAAAATGAAGTGCCGTGTATTAAATTGCGACAGCCGTCAATGCAGTGCCTCAAAATGCAGCTTTTTCTCCTTTCCTCGCAACGCCGCCGTGGCGAGAGAGTGGGTGGAATGGAGTGCACTGAAACGTTTGCTGCAGCAGCCTCAATTGCCCTAAAACGTTCACTATTCTCTAATAGATTTGGCGAAAAATTCAATATTTTCGCATTTAGCAAAATATGTAAAATGAACTGTTTTGGTTTCTCTCTATTCTCTGCATATTCGTATCCACAAATGTCAACGGCCAGGACGGCGCAATCTTGTATTCTATCATTCTTGACTACTACTATTACATCAAGCATAAAAGATACAGACGAGAAAATTCTTCTATTAAGGCTGGGTTTCACTATGTCAAATTCAATGGCATTTGTCGTCAAATGTGTGAAAACACATTGTCAAATGGGACTAAAAAACGGTATATCGGTTAATTTAGATCAGAATATGTCTTCAGTCATGTAGATGGGCTGCTAAATCGGTTATTACCCGTTTTTTGTTCCATAATATAGTCGGTAAAGATATGAATAAAGGAGATAAAGTTGTGTCAAATTAAGTCGACAAATTTTGTCGTCAAAATATGACATAATTAAAAACAGCCTTTACTCAGTTATTAAGTTGATCAACTGACAACGTGCTAAATATGACGAAAGCGGCTCGGAGAAATTTAGGGACCGCAGAGCGTACCGTATAATTGTGTTGAACTAATTCCAGTCGATTGGAATGTACTTGGTAAATTTAATACTTATATGAAAAATATAACCCTTACTAAGTAGAATTCTCCTTTCTTAGGGAGTATAACCCTTACTAAGTAGAATTCTACTTTCTTAAAACATTGAAAGCGAGGTGGAAATGGCATAATTGGCGTGCGTGACGAAAGTAAACTAGAATCGGAAAAGACACCAAGATCTTTCACTTCATTAAGCGAATTATTGCAAACAATTAGTAAATTGTGTTAAATGTTTTAAATAGTTTTTGAAATGCATTTGGCCTTCAAAATTGTGTTTTAATAAAGTATTAATTTAATAAACCAGTGTTGTTAATAATTATTTTAAAATATACAAGGTGGAGAAAACAATAGAAACGCCTGAATTTGATCAGTTGGCTATATTTCGTTTGTTTATTTAATGTTTAATTTTCTTATAGAAGTCTAGCACATTACATAACAAGCACCATATAAAACCAAATTTCAAGCTTTGTTAAAAAATTATAAAAATTCAACAAGTTTTACCAAAATCCCCAAAAATTTCTAATTTTTTAATCAGAATTTAAAAAAAAAATAGGTATGCAGTGTTATAATATCCAATTACATTTTAGTAGGATAAAGTGCAAGTTTCAAGACGCTAGACGGTGTTTTGCATTTGCTTCCATTTTTTCTTCCATTCCTGGCAGCGTCAGCAAAAAAAAATATTAAAAAATCAATACGATTTTCTAGCGTCTTGAAAGTTGCACTAAATTTTAATGGGCTATAAAACTGCATACCTATTTTTTCACTTAAACTTGTATAGGAAGTCTTCAGGAGTGCTCTAACTTTTCCAAAAAACACCATAACTAAATTTATAAAATTTGTAACTATTGAAGGTTTTGGAATTCACCCCACTGTAAGTACGACGTCGTTGGCAATGTGAATAAGAAAAAGTAAAGAAACCAATAACAAATCAAAACTTCGCGTTTCTTAAACACCACAGCGAGAACCCTTGACAGTTGCTCATAAACACAAAACGTTAAACTTGAGTGTATGGCTCAACGTGAACATAATATTACACATGATACAAATATTAAAGGTAAAACCGTTCTCTCAATTCGTCGGCCATGATTTTTTTGAAGTTTCCTAGCATTTTAAAATCGTATAAAATTGAAAATAAAAAAATTAGATTGTTCAAAATTGTTGTTGTTTGAGCTTGAAAAGAAGAATATGTGTGTGAGTTTGCGAAAAAAATTTTAAAATTATGTTTGGAGGATAGTTCCGTACGCAAAGGTCCACGTTAGTGCGAATAGCTTTTGACTGCCATTCACCAGGGAGTGGGTTCTTTTGGGTACGGTTCAAACCGCAGCTCCTCTGTGTGGAGAAGGCGTAAACCTCACGTGCGCTGGGGTTGGGTCACGCCACGTAAAAACCCCGCCCAATGAAAATGGATGAAGGGCTATGATTTGCGGGTATGCATCTGGAATGTCCGGACCCTTAATGGGGAAGGTGCCTCTGCCCGGATGGTTGGTATCCTCGAGAAGACAAAGGCTGACATCACCGCCATCCAAGAAAAGCGATGGACACCGTCGCCAAATACTGTCGTTCACGGCGGAAGAGCGTTTAGCCACAATCCGCATCAAAGCGAGATTTTTCAATATCTCGCTCATCTGCACCAACGCCTCGATGGAAGAGAAGGACGAGGCACTCAAGGATCTCTTCTATGAGCGCTTACATATAATATTATGTAGTACTAGCATTCAGCAAAAATAGATCCATAAAGCTACATGGCTGTCTCCAGTTCGAAAAGCGAGAAACCAAATCGATCATGTCGTGAAAGACGGCTCGGACCACTATTTTGCTGCAGCTAAATGTGCAGCAAAAAATCTGCGTCCAATAAGGCAAGTAAAAATCAACGTCGAAAAACTGCAAGGACAACAGACGGTCAATATATTCGCCACTCGATTCTCACACCTGCTCTCAGAGAGTGCTCTTCAACAAACCGACAGATGCGAGCAGTGGAACCACATTTGTCGCTCATTAATTACCGCCGCCGAGGAAGTAGTCGGATTTCAGCGAGCCCGAAAGAACAAATGGAAAAAAGATGCCGCCTACAGAGCCATGCTTCGATCGGGAGCAACGCGAGATATGTAGGACCGTTATAGGGTGCTTTAAAGCGAAGCGAGACGTATTTGCTGCAATAAGAAGAGAGAGGCCGAAATATGTGAGTGTGAAGAGCTTGAGATGCTAGCCGACAGGAAAAACGCCCGAAAATTTTGCCAGAGAGTTGGACGACTTACGGAAGGTTTTAAAACCGGGGCGAACTACTTTAAGAACAACCATGGCGACCTAGTGACCGATGTCCTACTTAAATTATGGAGGGAAAACTTTTCCTCCCTATTGAATAACAGCAGCACTAAAAGACGTAGAGAATACGAACCCGGGCCTCCAGTCGATGATGAGGGAGTCGATGTTCCACCGCCTGACTATGACGAAGTACGAATAGTAACTACGCGGTTGAAATCCAACGAAGCTTCTGGAGCTGACGGCCTGCCCGACGACTGGAATTTAAGTGTGCTCTGCTCAGTCCACAAGAAAAGCGACCGCGCCATATGCGCCAACTATCGCGGGATCAGCTTTTTAAGCATAGGTTACAAGGTTTTATGGAGCGTATTGTGTTAAAGAGTGCAGCCCACCATCAGCGAACTGATTGGGCCTTATAAGTGTGTCTGTAGACCTGGTAAATCCACTATAGACCAGGTATTTACGATACGCCAGATATTGGAAAAACTTGCGAAAATAGAATCGACACGCACCATCTATCTGTATTTGGTATCCCCGCGAAACTAATATGGCTGAGTAAACCGACGTTGAGAAATACAACCAGCTCCATCAGAATTCGGAATGACCTCTCTGATACCAAACGAGGTTTCAGACAAGGTGACTCCCTTCTGTGTGATTTCTTTAATCAGCTGCTTTAGGAGATAAAAAGAGCCGCAGAACTGAACTGCTCAGGCACAATTCTGTACAAGAGCGTACAATTGCTGGCGTATGCCGACGACATCGACATCATCGGTAAAAACAAGGGTACGTCTGTTCTAAATTCTGGAAATTAGAGAGGGAAGCAAAGCGTGCGGGTCTGATGCTCAACGAGGACAAAACGAGGTAACTCCGGTCATCAGAAAAAGAGTCAGAGCATAAGCGTATCGACACCCACGTCACGACAGTTACCAGTTCAAAAAAGTTGACGACTTCGTTTATTTAGGAACCAGTATTAACACCACTAACAATGTTAGCCTTGAAGCCCAACGGAGAGTCACTCTTGCCAACAAGTGCTACTTTGGACTGAGTAGACAATTGAGAAGTAAAATCTTCTCTCGTCGTAAGAAAATCACACTCTATTATTCAATCATAATGCCCGTGCTGGCATATGGCCCAGAAACATGGGCAATGAAAGCATCTGATGAGGCGATTCTTGGAGTTTTCGAGAGAAAGATTCTGCGGAAGATTTACGAGGAAGAGGAAGGCCGCCTGTGCGTTGGAAAGACCAGGTGAAAAAGGACTTGGTTTCACTCGGTATATACGGTTGGCGTCAGTTGGCACAGAAGAGAAACGACTGCGCTAACCAAGAATAAGAAGAAGAACGTTTGGAAACGTCAAAAATATCAAAAGTGTCTCTCAGCGGTTCTAACTTCGTATGTAAAATTAGTCAAACAATTCTTGCACCTGCACTTGAGTACATGTCTTGGCATTGTGAGTTTGTGTGAATTTCCGCATACCATTATTTTTTCAAATATCGCGTGATAGTAAGTCGAAGCTAACAATGGAGGCATAGAAAGTGTAGGTAAATTTTTTTTTAATTCATATATTTTATTGCGATCTGTTTTCTAACATTAAGCAATATTTAAAACTTTTTACTAAATAAAAATGATCACGCCTGGAGTATACCCAGTGGTGCAACCATATTTTTTTCGCAGGTATTCAATATTAGTAGAGATCTAATACTGAGGTGTTTTTAACCCTTTTGCCCCTACTGGGATTATATGTCCCAGCAAAGTTCTATACGTAATAACGTTTTTTTTCCTATTATATTTTTAAATCTAATATATCCCAATTAGTTTTGAAGCATCACAGGAAGAAAATTTTCAATACGAAAGATTTTAGTTAGTTTTTTGCTTTTAATGGGACATATTACGCCAATAAGAAATTTGAGTGGGATTTACTATCCCAATATGTAAGCGTTACAAATACGACTATTTTCCTTTGCTTTTTAAAACTATTCATATAAATAAAAAGAAGAACAAAAATTATGAAAGTATTTTTTCTTTATTTTACCTTTATTGTGACATAATTCCCTACTTAAAATCTTTATTGGGATTATACAGCCCAGGATAACGTCCGACTTCTAATGTACCCCAACATCTTATGTCTTAGTCGCATTTAAAGAAAACCCAATTTTTTTTCTGTTTTCTATATAGATTAATATTATTTACTGACTAAAAAGATTTTTTTAGTGAAATAGTGTTTTAAAGCACTTCGAAATACACAACATTTTTGAGTTTGTCATTTAAAGGCAGTAATATGGTTTGATTGTCGGCATATACAGTTCTTGATAAAGCAACATATAATTGACCATTGACCAAGCATTCTGAGCACAAATTAATTCCCACAAGTTGAAAAGTTTGGCCTTGAGCTTTGTTAATTGTAATAGCGAACGAAACCATTACAGGAAACTGAAGACGTTTGTACTGACATGACACGTCTGTTGGAATCATAGGTATACGTTGAATATACGCTGTCTGTCGGGCTGCTGATCCTATAAGAATAATGCATTCTATAACATTGACATGCAAATTTTGTACTACCAGTCGTGTACCATTGCAAAGTGCGAGTGGTCGAAGATTACGTAAAAATATATATGGAATCCCAATTGTAAGAGTTAGTTTATGAGGTGGTAAGCCAGCCGGGTTTAACGCATTTAAGAATGCAGTTGGATAAAGGACGGCATCTTCAAGGTTAAGTACTGTGTCGATGGAAGCATAATCTTCAATTTCTCCACCAATTTTTTGCGTTGCGATGCTATTAATCTCTTCAACAGTAACATTCCTTGGCGAGACAATTGCTCTCGCACAGCCAATTGTATGCTTTGCTTAAAATATTTTCAATATCTGGATACTTTTCATAAATCAAGTCGTTTAGGGAGCGCACCACTTTACCAATTCTGGAGTCTACATTGACGTATCCATCGATATTTTGCATACTACCATTTCCAATACTAAGCACGGATTGAGGGAACTCAGAACCAACCCTACTGAGATGGGCTCTCATATTTGTCCGCAAATCCAACTTCTTAATATCATGCCACAAAGCCGCTATTTTAGTTATGCTTTGATGATGTCCACTCGTGTACCTTTTACTACGACTGGTAAGGTCTGCTGAAAGTCCCCTCCGAAAAGAAAAGTTACGCCTCCAAAAATGTTATCACAGCTTCTTAAATCTCTTAAAGTACGGTCGACTGCTTCCATATGAGCACGGTTAGTCACAGTGCACTCATCCCACAGTATAAATATGGCATCCTGTAAAACTTTTGCCAGCGGACCATTTTTTCGAATGCTGCCAAAAGTTTGCTCCTGATTTCTTTTTGGGGAAGGTATACCAAAGCTGCTTAGATATTTTTCGCTAAAGGCGAACACCTTATCCTCAATTAGAACTAAGGCTCTATTAAAAATGCGATCACAAAATGGTAATCCAGGATAATAGACGCGCTAACGTTCATTAAACAAAATGTTTTCGCCACCTTGGCCCGATTGTGTTCCTGATATTCATAAATGATATTTCGTCCGTAATAAAATATTCGAAAAATTTAATGTATGCCAATGATGTAAAACTTTTCAAATCATATCCCTCTATCGAAGAAATGTATTTTTTACAAGCAGATCTAAGCAGCGTGGTTACTTGGTGTAATGCAAATTATATGCCACTAAACCTTAAAAAATGTAAAGTTATGTGCTTCTCTCGAAGGGCAGTTCAATCAGCTTTTTATTCAATATCGAATTACAACCTGGAAAAGGTATCCAATTTTGTCAATCTAGGTTTAACAATGGACTCCAAACTCCAGTCCAGTTACTAAAGCGAAAGGCGTATTTGCGTTTGTAAAACGATGGTCAAAAGAATTTAGTGATCCCTATGTTACTAAAACTCTTTTTACAACTTTTGTTAGACAAATATTAGAGTACGGATCTATTGTTTGGAATCCTCGCTATCAAGTTCATTCAGAAAGGATTGAATCAATTCAAAACCAATTCCTACTTTTTGCTTTGGGTGATTTTAACTGGGATTCAGAGTACAATCTCCCACCCTACACTAGTCGTCTAAAGCTCATTAATTTGCTTTCACTTGCAATTCGTAGAGAAATGCTAGGTATAATATTTATCGTAAAATTAATGACGGGTTTGATTAATAGCCCAGCCCTTCTGGCTGAAGTAAACTTTAACGTTCCCTCTCGAGTATCAGTTATTAATTATTATTATTAAGTATTGCCGGAATGTGGTCCATAAGGAAATGCAGTTTTATGGCTGGCAAACAACTTTTATAATAGAGAAATTTCTCTTAGATTTAGTGGTGACTGTAATTCTCATCATTTTCTAAGGGAATAAGCTCTTGGCAAGCAATTTGGAATGTGGGATAAACAGTGCCATTCACCGCTCGGTCACTGGTCTACTTCCCGGGAAAAAAGGATCATATATGCTAATCTAGGCAAAAAACGTGGCAAAGTTTAACCAAACCGGACCATAAATAAAATTTTTTCGAATAGATCGGTCACTGGTCCACTTCGCGAAAAAAAATGGATCCTACGCAGAAGTCCACGTAAGTGGGGAAAACTTTTGACTGCCATTAAACTGGGGATGGCCAGAAGTGATTCTTGTGCGTACGGTTTAAGTCGCAGCTCACAACGTCCGGATATTTATATCCACGTATCTTCTGGGTAGCGATCAAACACCCGTTTGGGAGCGAGATAATGTGAGAAGGTGTAAAACACCACGTGCGCAGGGTTTGGGTCCCGCCACGTTAAATCCCCGCCCAATGAAAAACGAACAACAGCCTCGGAAGAGATCCCCCCTTTCTGTTGACGACCACGGCAAACGAACAAAGGCCTATGATTTGAGGGTATGCACCTGGAATATCCGGACCCTTAATGGGGAAGGTGCCTCTGCCCGGCTGGTTGATGTCCTCGGGAAGACAAAAGCTGACATCACCGCCATCCAAGAAATGCGATGGACGGGGCATGGCAAGGAGCACGTGGGGCCTTGCGACGTCTACTACAGCTGCCATATAAAGGAGCGCAAATTTGGTGTTGGATTTGTGGTGGGAGAGAGATTCCGTCGCCGAGTACTGGCGTTCACCCCGGTGGACGAACGTCTAGCCACAATCCGCATCAAAGCGAGGTTCTTCAACACTTCGCTCATTTGCGCCCACGCCCCGACGGAAGAGAAGGACGACGCGTCCAAGGATCTCTTCTATGAGCGCTTGGAACGCACATATGAGCGCTGCCCCCGACACGATGTCAAAACCGTGCTCGGCGATTTCAATGCCAAGGTGGGCAAGGAAGGGATCTTTGGCGCCACTGTCGGAAAATTCAGCCTCCCCGACGAAACGTCCGATAACGGACTGGGGCTGATCGACTTCGCCGGGGCCCGAAATATGGTAGTGTGTAGTACTAGGTTCCAGCATAAAAATATCCATCAAGCTACATGGCTGTCTCCAGATCGAAA
>JAPVRG010247698.1:0-13145 GCA_029783565.1 Rhagoletis cerasi
AATTTATTCGGTTGCTTATGAAGAACTGTGGGGAAGCGTAAATAGTACATACAAATGTGCTTAGATAGCTTTTTAGCAATCATGGGCGGTGGCGGTGGCTAAGGAAGCGCGCGCGCGCGTTCTATCGGTACTCAGCGGCGGCGGCCGCGACTCAGTCATTTAGTCGGGTTATAACTTATAAATGAATGTTTGTATTTTGATAAATGAATTCGAATTTTTGTAGGTAGTTACATACATACAAGCACACACATCGGAGAATATTGAATTTGGTTTACTGTTTGCATTTGCTTCACTTTTACGTTATGCAGGCGCATAGACACCAGCGTTCGTGTGTAAATATGTATGGATGTAGTCAGAGGGGGGAAAAGGAGCGCGTGGGGTGTATCAAAGGAATTATAAGCGCAGCACTAGCTGGAAATTGTGGGTTAAGTTTTGTTTCTAGTTAGCAAGTGCTGATTGCTTGTTTGTTACAATTTCAATTGCCCCAACAATTATTCGTGTGCAGAGTGAGTGTTGAGTAAAATGCGCGTAGCGGAGAGGGCGGATGGCGATGAGCGTGAATCTCAATGGAGTTGTAAGTGAATACATACATATGTATATGTGCATATATGTATGTGTGTTTGTATTTACGACAACTAGCGTGGGAAAGGATTTTTTCGGTGGCGGCCGCACTATTTAGATAAGCGCTTTGATTCCGTGCTATGGCGCTGCGCGAAACGGCAGGTAACGGCAATGCGAATGAATTATCTATTGGTTTTATTGGTGCTTATAACTGTGAATTGTATGTTAAATGGCGGTAGTAGTGATTTATTGTGGGTTAAGTGTAAGTATGTGTATATGGCCGTTGTCATACGGCATTTTTGCGTGGATGACAGCCTTTTCAGTTGCCCATATTCAAACTGATTACGGAGTTACATACATATGTACATATCGTTACCTTAATATAGAAAGGCCCTAACTCAGAAAAGCCCTAACTTTTCACAGTTTGAAAGTTTATTAAAAAATTTCGTCGAAACGCTGTTTTTTTGTAACACAATATTTAATCTAGTGCTGTAGTAGGTATTTGTTTTTCCTATACTATTAGATGGATTGTGAGTTATCTGACCGCTTTTGGATAGATCTGAATTCCAAATGAAAATTAGTTAGGGCCTTTCCATATTAAGGTAACTATTATATGTACAAAATTAAGGCAAAAATATCTAAAATGTGAGTGACAATGTGTAAACTAAGTCCCAAAGTTTTGCAAGTTTCAGTGAAAATGCGTTGATTTTGAAGATAAACAACAATTTGTGAAACATTGGTTTGGTCCAATAGAAAAAGGTGAGACAGCTATGTACGAAGCGAGAAAAAATGCCTGAAAGCTCATGGAAATTGATTTAGAAATGTTCCACCCACACAAGTGTAATGAGCTTGTTGAGCTTTTTATACATTCTAAGTATACATTTGTATAGACGGGAACACATGAAAAGCTTACATTTTGTGTACACCTGCGACGATCGGAGAGAGCTTTTACTCAATTTGCAATCATATAAAATCTAAAGTGAGCTATAAAAAGCTACTCCCGCGGGATATGTTTTGTTTGCGACTGATAAAGTACACAAAGTCGACAGAAAGCTTTAAAAAGCTATATCCGCGAGCTTTGTAGTTTTTTTTGCTGTTTTATAGTGTACGAGTGTAAGAGCTCTCTCTTTCCATTACTATTTCATATCAGTGACGACCATAGAGAGCTTTTGCCATGTGTGCGTCTGTGCAAAAACCAAAATAAGCTTTAAAAAGCGCTGCCCCTAGACTAAATTTTTGGCTTTGCTGTTTTAACCAGCTATGCCCAGCCCATGAGCCCGCGGGCGTAAACAGCTTTTGTGCGTTCACATGTACAAATATTGAGCTTATGTGCTTTTATACAACACGAGACATCGTACGCGTATGCAACACAATCACGCGTTTCCAATACAATCGAATTAATTGCGTACATTGACGTTGGGCATAGCTGTTTTATACACACAAGCGCCAGTTTTACTCTTTGCGCACCCACATAAAAGCCGTGGGAAGCTTTAAAAGCTTCTAGTGTGGGATCTTTTGTTCGTGACTAATCTAAGTGAAAGCTCACCTTGAAAGCTTTTTGAGCAAAACTGAAAAAGAAAGATGGCAAGCTTTCTTGTGTTGGAATCTTACTGGATCAGGACATGTCTCTTTAAGTTGCTGTGTAGACTGAATTGAGAACGAAAAATCCCTGCACTTCCTAGCATACACTTTGTACTGCTGAAGGGCGATGTTTTCAAAAGGCTAGGCAGTCTATGCGTGGCTTACATTCGCTAAAAATGATCGGGTACCTTATAAGAAGAAGAAATAGACAAATTTTTAAGGGCAATATTCCAAGAGACCTTCATAAAAGACATTTTAAATGAGCATTTCTTTAAAGCTATTTATAAGAATATTGTTTTAACGACTTTCGCTGGAGTAAATATGATTAATTTTGAGTTGTAGAGCTTGTGAGATTTGTACACTGCAGTCAACTAGTAAAACCTTTCAAGATCAGCACACTACACTTCTGCATATTATTTGTACATATTAAATTTCAAATTTATTTTTATTTGCTAGCGAATTTTATTTTATTTTTTCAAAGTCGCAATTACCACTTCAATCGAGTTGATATTATCATAAATAAGTATGACTAAAAGCAACCTACCTTAAAGCAGCACAGCTACTCCCCGACAAACCTCGAATCATTCTGTTTATCGTTTAAAATCATTTTGCTAATATATATATTTTTTCATTATTTTTTACTATGATTCAGGCCAGCAGTGAGTGACGCCCTTCAAGCAAAATAGCGAAATAATAATGATATATTTCAAGGCAATACGAAGAAACAGTAGATACTCGTACTCGTAGTTACAAAGAAACGTACGTAAGAAAAATTCAAGAACATTGTATTACGTACGTCTTTGGGCACTCGCTTAAGTATGTATGTATGTATGTACATATGTATGTATCAATGTGCTTGCGCACGTTTGTTACAACGCCCTATTAGCCTATTTTCCACAACAAACCCACCCATGGAGCTGGTATTTTCTTGTTTTTTTGCGTGTTTTTTTTTTGCAATTGCGATTGCTGTTATTACTACTATTTTTCTATGTTTGACTTACCAAGTGCTTTGTTTTGTTTTGTGTGTTTTTTTTGTTTCTTTCGTATATTAAGTTCTTAGCGAAAATTATGTTTGCTTTGTGTTACGTTAGTCGGTACCTAAATACATTGAAACATACACTCACTAAAAGAAGTTCGCGTACAGAGATTTTTTTTTGCAGTATTCATAATGTTTTTCATTCTAATTTTCTTTCGTTAATTTTTAATAAAAATATAGTTCATACTACAACCAAAAACATGTAATGCAAAGTTTCGAACTTTTTAAAAAGTTAAATAAAATTCACTAATTTTTCATCAAAATTTTCAAATTTTAATGAGATTTTTTTCTTTTAATTTTTCGGAAATGCAGTTTTGTAGCACATTGAATTTTAGTAGGCAAAATAAAATGCAAGTTTTAAGCTGCTAAGAATTACCGTTGGTTTTTGAGAATTTTTTTCTGACGGTCTTCCGCATTTTCTCCATGTAGAAAAATTTCGAGCTCGCGCTATAGGGAAGAAAATGCGCGAGACTGTCTGACAAAAATTATAAAAACGGGCAATTTGCACTTTGTTAAAGTAAGATTGAATAGGCTATAAAACTGCATACTATTTTTTTTTAATTTTGATTATATAGTTTGAAATTTTGATGAAAATTTAGTGAATTTTTCTAAGTGTTTTAAAAAGTTGAAACCTTGTAGTCATTTGGTTTTTGTTGTAGTATGAACCACGCTTTTATAAAAAATTAGCGAAAAAAGTTACAAATGAAAAGAAAATCTTGCATATTGTAAAAAAAGCTCCGTACGAAAACTTTTTCTAGTGAGTGTATGTATATAAAATAGTACAATTGTGGCTGCTAAATATTTTTTGGTTTTTTATTTATTAACGAGTATTGTTAACACGGAACTAATGTTCCCGCAAGCGCAATTGTTTCGCTATAAATATAATTTTTTCGTAAAATTTGTTGCTAACTATACGCTTAACGAAGCTGAGCTTAGTTGAGATAAAACACTTGTAAACAAAGTCAGTCTATACATATGTGCATACGTATAAATATACAAAATGCGGTTGGCTGGAAATCAATTAGATAATATGTAGTTGCAAGCTGCGCGTGTAATAGATTGCATTTTATGGGGGTAATTGCATCAACAAAGGCAACAACAACAAACAGCACAAAGCTGCACTCTCAAGCACTGTAAGATAATAAAGCTGAACTACTTTGTTGACAGCAGCAGGCGGGCAACTACATAGAGACTAATCAACTATTTAGCTTGCAAGTATTTGCTTTCAAAGGCTTAGAAAAGAGTGTAGCTCTACGAGTACTAATAAATGCACACAGACAGCGCCAGCTTTTTTTTGTGACCTCACATTAAGACTATATACTGCTATTTTATAAAGTGTTAAAGTGGCTGCTAATAACGGCGGCGCACATACATAAATGCTGATGAGGTGATGGTGATGTAGTGGCGGTGTGGGATCATAAAAAAGTGACAAAAGTGGCGAGGCGCGACGGAAGCAAAATAAGAGTTACTAAGTTTTATGTGAAAAGTGATTTGCTTGACGTTTGCTGGCGCGTGTGTATTTGTGTGTATGACGCCGACTGATAAATAAGAAAATAATTTGAATACTAAAGCGAAAGATGTGAAAAGAGCGCCGCAAGAAGAAACGAAAACGATAACGAGAATCAAAAACAATTTTTACTTAATACACAAACGTTGCTTTTGCTTTCGTGGCACTGCTAAACGTGTAAGCAAGCAGATAACCAAGCTTCGCACCACATAACTAACCACTTGTTTTCATTACAAAAAGTCATATTTACATACATACATATGTTCATAAATATGTATGTACATTCGTTTAACCATACTATCCAAAGCCAAGCAACCACTAGCCAGCCATTCAAGCAAATATCCAGACAACCAAACAACGAATCAACCAGATTTATACTACAAATGCGTTGAGCGCCGCTGTCTGTCCAGCTGCTTACATACACACTTACATACATGCCACCCCACAACTGGCGCGCCCGTCCGCCTTACACGTATGTACATCTGCCCATTCAAGCATCGCGACTTTGTAAATGCGCGCTTACAATTGTATATAGGTATGTATGTACATATGTAGCTAGGCACTGGATTCAACGAGGCAAAATGGAATGGAAAAATCGAAATGAAAAATAAAATATGTATATATGTATATATGTGTGTATGTATGTATGAAAAACTGCGCCAAGCGAAAATTCATTTGAATAATAAAGCGAAATGAAAATTGAGCGCCGTCATCAGCAGCCAACCGAGCAGAGGCACATCATTGCCAACGGCAGCCAACAACTGGAGGACAAACGTTGGTGTGGTGGCTGATGATGTGTGGCAGTAGCAGACGATATATAGAAGTGTACATACATACATACATATGTACGCTTACTAGTAGTAATACATAGTTGCTGCAACAGTTGAAAATTATCATTAAAAAAAAACAAGCTTGGAAGTGGTGGCTGGACTAAGCAAGTGTTGGAGTAGACGTGATAAATGAGCAGTGCGATGAGTGGGCAAGCAATGAGGCAGACTAAGAAATACTAGCTGGAGCAACATGCAAATATACATGTTTAGACAAACATACAGGCATACAGACAATTGTATGTAGAGTGTAGAAGACACAAATAATCGGAAGGACATGGGCAGCCCTCGATTCCTGCATACGCGCTGCTATTAAAGTGCAAAAAATATAGAGTATTAATATGTATGTGTGTATAATAGATCTGTTTGTAAGTAAGTATGTAGCATAAATTGAAAGCCAACAGCCCCTAGGCAGTTGCCTCCTGTGCATTGGATTCCTGTGTGGCAGCTTGGGCGCGCTGCTGGGCGATGAGACAAAATTCTATGCACAAGGCGCTTACTTTATACTACAAATTTCCATAGACAGTGTATATGACAACAACAGTAATAATAAAAATAACAATCACATCACACTTCATCTATTATATGTTGCCATTATTTTATAAGTATGATAATCAAGCAAGTACAGACAATCTACATAAAACGTGTCAAATGGAACGACACGAGTAACTGGCACAGAACGCGCTTACCAAATCGATAGCAGAAGCGCAAATATGCACTGAGCGCAAGCAACTCTTTAAATGCATTTTTGAGGAGCTCTAACTGCATTTTCTTTCGATAAATAACTAAAAGTTGCATATATGAGCGTTTGAATGGAGGAGCTTAGCATACTTCCATCTTATGTAGTAAGAAGAATGTTCTTTGTAAGTTTCTTTAAAGTGGTAAAAGCAAAATCCGGTCACCAGGCTTTATGCTCTCATCTATGACTTCAATGTTTTTACATAAGTATTTTTATATGTATGCAGATGTATATGTATGTATTAGCTGGCGTCTGAAAGCTTGCATATTTTTTCTTTTCAATTCTTTTATTTGCTTGCGTCACTAAAGACCATTCATTTGAAAGTTTAGCGCTGACGATGATGAAATATTGTTGATTTTGCTTAATTTAGGAAGTGATTAAAATACATAAATGATTTCACTTTTCGTGGTTGCAGCGGTATTGCAGTATGTGGTTTCCAAAAACTGACTTGTCTGTGTAGCATTTTAGCGGAAGTGGCAATCCTTCCTTGCACGTAAATTACGCGTTATTTATTGCGCGTAGCTATGAATTACAAGGTTAACATACATAAAAACTTCTCTTTTCGTACTGACACTTTAACCCTCTCAGTAAAGATCTGAAAATTTATTTACCGGCTAATTTACAGTAAAAGAAATGGGAAAATAAGAATAATATACTTTTCTCAAAACAACTGCTATTTTAAAAACAAAAGCTCTTATTTAAGAGAAAAAGAGCTCTAAGTACAAAAAAAATTTGTCCAATATATTGGACGATTGTACTGAAAGGGTTAATATTACAACTAATTTTGCTATTTCATCAACACAGTGACAGGGTGCTACCAGAAAACGAACTTGAGCCAATATAAAATGGTATGGCATTGAAAACTAAATTTAAATAAATAAAGAAAAAAAAGAGAAAAAAGATTAAAAAAAAAATTACACTCATTTGAAGATAAAAATTACTTAAAATTTTGCCTTGTAAAATTTTATATGGGGTGTAAAGCGGAAAAATTTCGAGACTCGAATTGGTTTTTAGCTAGAAATTTTGATAAAAGCTCTTGTTTCAATTAAAAAATTATAATCCTTTGAGATGAAGAAACATTTAATTAAAACTTTGTTTTACAAAAGATTTGTATAATTCGTTAATATATAGTTGATATAGGTACTATTTTTCTTTGGTTCATACAATTTTTTACAAATTTTTATATGTTTTCGTTTATTTATACATATGTACTTAACTCTTTGAAAATTTAAAAGCTGGAAAATGCGAAATATGAAAGTATTTTTATAAATCTTTTAACACTTTTGCCAAAGTTTCGAGGCTATCCAAGCTTTTGTGACATTTTCCAGTTAAAAAGAATGCCGGTTATATTTTTTGCCGCAATGCTCTCTTAGTTTGCTTTTAAATAGTATTTTTCCAATAAAAAAAATTATACTCGTTTGAAATAGAAAAGGTTGATTAAAAAAATTTCACAGTAAAATTTTAATATTTTTTATAAATATTTCGTCGTTATAATTATCTTTGGTGTTTAAAACTCAATTTCAATTTGAAATTTTTTTCTGAATGTTTTCAATACCAATTATTTCACTAAACTTGAAAATACATTTTATAGAAATTTCGAAAATTCTTGTCAAAGCTTCGAGACTTTCGTGCGAACGATCGAACACCCCTAATATTTTTTTAGCAAAAAAGAATATGAAATTAAAATTCTGTCAAATACAATTTTTGTGCTATTTCATAATAAATAAATATTTCGCAGTAATAATATTTTTCAGTTTCTAATATTTTTTTATATGAAACTCTTTTATAATTTTTTTATAAAAATTTAATTTTATAAAATTTGTTTTTATAAATTTTTGTGGCATCTTTTTTTATTTATAGCCCTTAAATTGAAAGTCTGGAAAATATGTTTTAGTTTAAAAATTTTAAAATTTTTAAATTTAAAGTTTTTAAATTTTGTTCTCAAAAAATGTGTTTAAAGGGCAGATAAATTTTAAAACCTACTTGAGAAAACGACCTTAAAGTTTTGTATTTCGCTTTGCATTTCTTTTACTTTAACATTTTTTTAACTGACTTCAAAAGAAGGAGAAAGTAATCAATTCATCGGAATATTTTTTTTTATATTTTTTTATGTAAGTTACTGGATAATTTTGGACCACCTGCAACGTTTTCGGTAATTATTTTTTTCCGAAGAGGTGCCTCAAGGACGGTTCCATACTAATTTGGTTTAGTTCCGATTATTGGTTCATTAAGAAACTAACGGTGCGCCTAAATTTTTATATGAGCATTGAAGGCTGCTGTTTGTTTGTTTAAAAATTACTTATTTTACAAGAGGTCCCCTTAAACTCGAAAAACTAGAAAACTCAAGCATAGAGAGTAGTTTTTGTCACCGAAATTTTTATATTTCAGTCAAAGTTTCGAACTTTTCGAGGTTTTCGGGATTTTTCTTCAGTTTAAGCTTTTTGAAATTTTTTTTTTAATAAAAATTGGACGCATAAATTTCCATATACTGCATATTTCACATTTCCCTATTAAGTTTTAGCTATAAAGCAAGCAAAAGAGATTCTTAGATTGTGCGAAAATTGGTTGCAAGTAATTTACAAACTCATACCATTCCTCACTATTTCTGATAAATTATCCAAATTCATGTTAACACACATACTTAAATACTTGCACAAATAGCCCAAAAACTTCCATAAGCCATATTGCTATCATAGTATGTGTCTTCTAATCTTTCATTTTGCAATGTAGAAAGTGAAATTCTCCGCAGCAAGTAACCAACAACAGAAATATACCAACAGCTCAAGCACGTTTGTAAGCCAATGAACGAAGGGGAAAGCAAAATGACAATTTAACGATTTTCATTTTCGACACGTTTCAAAGCTATGTATGTAGAGCACCTCAACGTTGTTGGTTGCCAAGCGGGCACCTACCGGTGGGCTGCTATTGTTGCTGTTGTAGCCTGCAGCAAAATCTACAATAATTCGCTATTAGATTCCCTGCTACCATTTCACTGTCAAGCTTCAAAGCCAGTGATAACAGCGCAGACATGCATACTTTCTGGATTTTAAAATTCATTCTTTTTAATTGAAACGTGCATCAAAAAATATTAGCTTTTTATCACAATTATTTGTCGCGTGCGATTTCGGTTTTTTTATTCACATAAAAAAAAAAAACAAAATTAACATTTAATTTCACTGCAGCGCTCAATCAAAAATGGACGTGAATTGGAAATGACCAAAGCGGTGGCGAGAAAGGAGAGTGGGCTAATAGCTGCCACATACAAGCTAACAACAGCAAATTAACAATGACAACAAAGTCATTAGTTGGCAAAGCAAAAGCATCACAACAACAACAACAAGAATAAACCTAATATTGCTTGCCAATAATTCCGAAATGATAGCAAAAGTCAAAAATAATGAATGAACAACGAGTGAATGACTGGTTGAATGACTGATTGAGTTGGCAAATAAAAGTCACGCTGCAGCGAGCAACGTGCAATGTTGAGCGATAGAAATGTTAATAAAAAACTTTTAATTTGGAAAAAATATGTATGTATGTAGATAAATACGGTGTTTAGCATTTGCAGTTGATTTCTTTATCATTATTTTTTTCGCCAAACATTTTATTTGACTACATTTTTGAGTGCTTTTGCTATGAGCCAATATAAAAGCAAATGCCAACAAATGCATGCATACATGCATGCATGCGTACGTACGTACAAACATACAAATGCACAAGCGTCAGTTTGCACATTGGCTCGTTAGTTTGTTATATGTATGTAGTTGCGGCTAATAATGGACTCTCGACTAAATTACCGGGCTTATGAGCTGTTTTCATTTTTTCATTTTCTCTTTTTCCCCTACACTCATTGCTTGGATTCGACGCTGCGCTGCAATTACGCTATCGCCGAGGCGGAACAAAGAAAAGGCAAATTTTCACAATTTTCACACACAAATTGGTTTGATCGAAAAAATGCAAAAGCAAACA
This sequence comes from Rhagoletis cerasi, assembly GCA_029783565.1. Classification (NCBI taxonomy): domain Eukaryota; kingdom Metazoa; phylum Arthropoda; class Insecta; order Diptera; family Tephritidae; genus Rhagoletis; species Rhagoletis cerasi. Next base: position 10,221 of record JAPVRG010247698.1, read on the forward strand.
AGCAAAACGATTTGTTATAAAAATAGATCTGATTTACAATTAGAAAATTGTATGTATTTTGTGTGTTTGAAAAGTGAAAACTATTGGGAGTGTGCTTGAGAGCGCACATGTAGCTAAAGTGAGAAAGAGAGAGAATATTTGGTGAGTGTGAATGTGCGCGCACGTTGGCAGCTATAAATAAAATACTACACGCGAATCGGACGTCAAGCGCATCAATTGAAAATTAATGAGTCAATTAGAATGTTTGTTTACGGAAGTTTAATGTTAAGCAAATTTGCACATACTATTTTTTTGAGACATATATAAATATGTACATATGCAATGTTTTAAATGATAATACAAATTTTTAATTTTTTTAATTGCAATAAGTTACATACCTTCATATTTCCATGCTTATAAATATCGTAAAATATCATAATATAAGATTAAATAAATTAAAATTAAGCTAAAAAAATAAAACGAAAAATAAATTGTATGTAGTATAAAATAAAATAAGATAAAAGAAATAAAGGAAAATCCAGCCAAGTGAAATTGAAAAAAAGAACAAGAGAAAACACAAAATGAAAAAAATTAAAGAAATTAAGAAAATAAAAAAAATTAAATAACAAAAATATACGTATAAAAAAAATTAAAAATAAGAGATAAATAAAAAGAAAACTAAGAAAGTAAAAATATCAAAATAAAATAATATACATATAAATATGTATAAAAAAATAAAATAAAATATTGCGAAGTAAAACATAAAAAACAAAATAAAATACAACAATAAAGTAATTAAAGTAAATAGTATAAATTAGTATAAAATCAAACAGTAAAGTAATTAAAGTAAATAGTATAAATTAGAATAAAATCAAACAAAACAAAAATCAATTAAAAATAATAAATTAAAATAAAATAAACAAAATGTAATTACATTTAACCAAAACAAAGTAAAAAATAAAAAAAAATGTACCAGAAATAATAATATTAGAAATTTATTTATTTATTTATTTATTCATAAAGTCAATGAAAAAAGTTCTTACTGACTATTTAAATCTAGAAATTACAATCAGAGTAGATTGGTAAAAAATTAACATAAACAAATTTACTAATATAATATAACAAAATACAATATTGTATCAAAAAACAGAATATAACAAAGAAGGAAAAGAATTTTTGCATAATGAGAAATCAAGGCCGAAAGAATTCGAGATCTCGTTGAATTCACAGAGAGCATGCATGAAAAATATTTCGTTGAAAACCCATTTTTACTTAAATTACTCAAATTTGTTGGTACATACATATGTATTAATAATATACAAATTTTGATCAGAAATTTGTGTTTTAAATAAAAAATTTTATCTGGAAATTCTAATATAAACTCCTAAACGTCGAAATTTCAAAAATTGAATACAGTTGCAAAATATTAGCACATCCAAATAAGCTATTTTTTCTTAACCCTTAACCTGAGAGGCACAAAAAGCTCTTTTCTATGGAAAAATTATAAAACGTTTTTTACTTTTAAGGAGAATTTTTTTGAAAACCATAACCAAAATATATGTTTTCTTTTCCAAACAAATAACTGTACCTTTACATGATTTTAAAACTTTTTTACTATGAAACCAGTAGTTTTTTACAGGTTTGATGGAAAGAAGTTTATTGTACTAGGGTTAAGGAAAGTTTTAAGTTTTTTTTTTACTTTGAAATGCTGCCTAAAGAAATTTCATAAAAATTTTTTACTGTAAAAAACAATTTTTACTAAAATTTAAAAATTTTTTAATTTCTGAACTGAATTTTATAAATTGAAAGTTTTGATCTAAAATATTTTAACATCAAAAAATGTAAATTCCTATTTAAAAAAAATTTAAACACACAAATGTACGTAAAAATGAGAGAATTAAAAAAAAACAAGTTCCTAAAATTGAGGTAAAAACAGTTTATTTAAAACAAAGTTTTCATAACAATTTGCTGCAAACAGTTGCATAAAAATTTATCAATTTTTTTTTAAATTTAAAATAAACATGTACTATGTAAAAATTTTCACTAAAAATTTTGTATGAATGGGAAATTACCACGCTCAATATGAAATTTTTCAAAGCTATTTTATTTTGTCTATTAATTGTTTTGTAAAATTATAATCAAATTTCAAAATCCAAAATTATTTTGTGATAAGTGTACGCAATAAGTTGAAAAACAAGAAATTCGAAAATGTTATTCATAAAAAATCTTACAGTTCTGCACGGATTTCAATTCTTTTTCTAATTTAAGAGAATATGTACTACTATTGAATTTTAAAATTTTGTGTGAACTAGATATTGGGGTACACAGCTGCTTTCGTGTATTTATGTATACATGTCCATATGTATTTGCAATGAAGATTATTACAAAAACGCAAAAATGAAATATTTTACTTCGATTAAATAAAGAAAAATATTGTGACATTCAATAAATTTAAATCGTGCAAATTTGTGGCTTATCAGCTTTCTCATGGCACTATATTTAGTTTGCGTCAATGCATATTTTACACAGGCATACTTGCACACATATTTGCACGCATGTTCGTATACAGCGATACTTCGCTTTTGTGCGAACTCATTAATTAAGGTTACTCATACGCCACCGCGCACAAAGGCAAGTAATGCAATGTTTTTTTTTTTTCATATGCATATGTAAGCATTTGTGCGTTTGCGGCTAGTTTATTTATGAAAGAAAGAAAATATATGCGCTTACAAATACATGTACTAAAAATACGTATATATAAAAATAAGTATATGAATTTTTATGATTAATTGCGTAAAAAGCCTGACAACAATTTGTCGTCGTTTTTTGTTGTTGCTTGGCGGTTTTTATAAGCAAATGTAAGTAAGTATGTATATTTACGTTGATATGTACATACATATGTGAACCGATAAATTAAATTTAGCGAGGGACAAGGGTAAAACATAC
>JAPVRG010247726.1:1108-12279 GCA_029783565.1 Rhagoletis cerasi
AAATCAAATTTCAACGGTAAAATATGATTTTTATTATAAAGATCATAACCGTTACGGTCCCTGATATTTATCGATTTGTCGAGTTTTATCTAGTTACCAAAGTGTACTGAGTTATCGAAATTTATGGAGCAATCAAAATGAATCGAAGTTCCAAAATTTATGAAGTAATACAAAGTTTATCGAGTTATCGATATATAAGGGAATGTAAATTTTTTAGTTATCGAAATTTATCGATGGTTATCGAAATTTGTCGAGTTATCAAATTTTATTGATTTATCGGAATTAATTTTTTGAAATTCATCGAGTTATCGATATATATCGAATTAACGAAATTTATCGACTATATGTAATGTATCGAGTCTATATTAATGCGCTAACATAAATTTTGTACACTTTCGTTCGGCATCTCTACCGGACTGATTTTGAATACAAAAACACCATAGACAGGGTTTTTTCTGTAGATTCTGTAATTTCCATACCTAAGAGGAAGGTAGGCCCAAGGAGGTGAGAATCCAGATATGGATGGATAGATAATTAAGAGGTATGCACTGCGATCTTAAAGTCTATTGTGTCGCTCTACTCATCATAACCTCTCGTTCAGTCGTAAGCACAATCAACAAAAAGTTTAGATTAGCTTTTGGAGGTAAGGAGTAAATGTGGTCACCTTTTGGCCACATTCAGCCCAGACCTTAAGATCAGTGCAGTGGGGTCCCCTTAGCCGAGTCGCAAAAACTACTGAGACCATTTGAGCAGATTACTAACTTATGCAGATGTCCTCTGTCCCGTGAGGATGCCCTTGATAATCCTAAGTTTCGCCTAAGGCAGGTTAATAAGAAGCCTATATATGTGCAGGTCGTACCACCTCGGAAACTTTCCCATAGGTACATATAGTCTAATCCAAGAGGTCTTAGACGCCTGCCTCAACGTCTTCTGGAGTTCTGGCGCCAACTCTGGTACCATTGCATAATGCTTGCCTATATATGCCCCTCAAGGATGGAGTCACTCCGGGAACTTTGCAGAAGAGCTCTATTTTGAATTTATTTTAAAAAACGATTGTCTTGCTTATATCATCTCTGGAAAAAAGTGCTAACGGAAGCTGAGATCCTTGATGTTAAGCCTTTTTCTGCGTAGAACCCTGAGTTACCATGGCGAGAAGGTACTATTTCGACTTGTTGCTCATCTCTCCAGGAGCAGACTCCAATTGGTCTACAGAGGTCCCACATACACTTTACTTGTGAGGATCTCCTTCCTTGCTTTCCCTGTTCATCAGCCATATAGTTTCCTACCCGGCTACAAGGCTACAGTAGATGTATCATGAAAAGAGAATTAAAAAGACGCATCCATATCCCCTAATTGACTACGGTTTGGTAAGGTTACTCTGGTTCGCTATACGCCACACATAGACCCTTTGATTCTTAGCGGTACAAACTAAAGATAGAACAGGCCTGTAGCAGGTAGTAAATCGGATTCCAACGCCTTTAGCGAATCTAAGTAGAGTTCAGATTTCCACTTTTGAGATATCCCCCAATTTTTCGAGATGCATGTATTTATAGAGCATTAATAGCTATCTGGCTAACAGGCTGCCTGGCTGTCAATCTAAAATTTCAGTTTAGTTCCACGCTCGGCGGATTTAATTCCCGCAGTATCTCTGCCGCTTTCATTATTGCCAAAATTTTAGCTTGGAAAATAACAGTGGTTCCGAAGTTTAATGGATCGGCAAATTTCTCGTTCGATGCATTTGACGGCAGCTCCTACTCCTATTCCCAATTTGGAACCGTCAGTGTAAATGTGCGTTGCATCATCTCCCAACTTCGTACTCCAACACCAACCATCGACCGCTATTTTAGCTTCAAGGGACCTTTCGAAACTCAGGCGTGGGTGTACATAGTCTATTTGGCATACCAAGGATGACGACCCGCGACATAAAGACCCGCGGTAGTTGTAAACGCTATGTTTTTAGCTACCAGGTTTACCGCTGGCATGTGTAATATTGTGTGAAGTGCCGCTGTCTATATTCTACTCAAGGCACCAGTTCTGTTAATCACTGAATGCCTATATATGCTCTCTAGTCCTTTTAAGTAAGTCTTCTTTTCCATATCTGTACAACACACTAAAACGCAGTAGAATAGCATTGACCTAACAATAGTTGTGAATATGAAAGTTTACTATCCATTATGATTTCAAATTACTTTGTGCTAAGTTTAGGTTGTAAAGCTGTCTCACCTAATTTGGTCTGAATAGTACCAAGTTGGTATTTTCTGCGTTAACGCTAAGTCCCACTTCTGTAGCCCAGTCGCTGATAGTTTTCAGGCTGAGTTCCGCCAAAGAGCTGATTACACAGAACGACATGAACCCTTACCGAGGTGATCCCATTTTCCATGGCTCCTTCAGTCCGTCTAACGACCTTGTGCAGAACAATGCCGACTGATCTGACTTTATTATAGGCCATGTGTAGATCTCTTACCTAACCGCTAACCTTTTCCATCGATTAAGGCCCGGAATTCCCTTTACCACTGATGAGCGGAGTGATGTAGCCTGTATCGCAAACTCTGGGTCCGGCACCCGGTTGCAATGCAACTCCACATTGAGAAAACAAGCCACTCTACCCGCATTTGGGTTTCGAAACCAAAGCCACCACGATACTCCCCGAAGGGCCGTACCCAAAAGGAACAGGCCATAGCAAATATAGGATGCTATGGGGGCCCCTGTTCTCCCGTGGTACCAGATTGAGTACTCTGGTCTGACTGTGAAGCCGAAACTTCTACCAGTTGAGAAGACACCACTCCGGACTGGCAACCGTTGACTAGGAACTTCGGGATTGTCACACCCGTAGTTCGATGGGTCGTAGCATTGATATGCCACGGGATCAATCCCGAAACCCAAAGAACCCCCTGAGGGGACAAACACTGACCGTAGGTTCGTAGAGTAAATTACCCTGTCACCGCTTATCTTATAACAGATTTCGCTACAAGGTTCTCTGCCCGAAGGGCTATTGGCGCCAAATTGAGTATGAGATTTCTTAAGAAAAAATATGAAGGAAAGGGGATACCTTTCTATAAATAAAGTAACCATAAGCAGAATATAATTAAACTTCAATTTGAATATTTTTTGTTTAAAGAGAGTTGGTCACAAAAACAAAGTAACATATTATACATTCACTTGACGTCCCACGCAGACAGTCCAATTTGTCGAGAGTAATATTCATTCACATAAACATATGTTCGTAGAGATGACAAAGGACTGTGTTTTTGAAGATTTTCATTCGCTCCTAATTCCACACATATTCATGCAATCCATTTTAACCTTCTGACCCAACTTTGTGCATGACTAATAATTGCAAATTTATTGCCGGCCAAAACGCCCAAACACCTCTAACGCAGAGCCAGCGGCAGCACCAGCACCAGCAGACCAGTTCGGTTTTGTTCTGCGCACGCTGGCAAAGACGGACAAACACTGCTACTGGAATATGTACATATTTATTTATGTTGGTACATACCTATGTACATCCAAACTTTGGGAAAATTCGTCTCATAAACTTATGGCACTAAGGTGGCTATGAGGCACTGTTGTTGTAAAGGGAATAGTCAAACAACGAACACAAATTGTGGCAAAACGCACAAAAATGGTAAGTTGTAAAAAATGTGTATCAAAGTGAAAGCGAAAACAAAAAACCGGGTTGCGAAAAAAATTTAAAAACTAAACTTTTTGAAACACAAACACGCTGGCATAATAAATTCCGTAAAGTGGATTAAAAAATTTAATAAACACTCGCAAAAATATGAAAAAGTGCGATTAGGGCAAAGTATATAAAAATTTAAGACAAATTACTGTGAAAAAAGTAGTTGAAAATATTTTTGTTTGTAATAACTGTAACTAAATATTTATGTAGTACATAGCGCATAGCATAATAAAAGGGCTAAATAAAAATTGTTGGAATTGCTAAGCGTGAAATCTTGTGCGCGTGGGCGTGTGAATAAAACAATTTCCAACACATTCCACCCGGGGCGTGTAAATAACGAAAACCAATGCACACCAGCTTGTACGTGTATAGGTACACATACACACATAAACGCACACACACAAATGTTTTAAATAAACAAACCGAGAATATGAGAAAAAATACATACTTCGTTAAAAATAAAAGGAAAATGCTTTAACTAAAGAATGAAATTTCAATACTCACTCACATTCATGTTGGTTACACAAGTGTAAATATGCGGCTTAGTACATAGCGCACACATGTAACGAGTTAAAAATAAGTTGATGTGTAGTAGAGTGTGCGATGCATAGGAAATTATATAACAATTTCGGTCGACGCACAGTGGTTTGCCTGAAATTGAAAATAATTTATTTATTAATAGAAAAATTCTTTTAAAAGTTTTTTTTTTTTGAATTCCTATTAAATTTAACTTATATACAATTTTAAAGGCACTTCCCCAGAGAACAACACGCAGCGTAGGTAAAAACCCTAAAATAAAAAAAAAAACAAAAGCCTATAAAAAATACTTAAAAAAATTCCAAGAAGCAATTTGGAAAAGTTTCGGAAACCCCGAAAAACATGCATAATTTAATTTTTTAGCAACACTTTATAAATAAAAGCCAGAAATTTCTAAATTTTCTTGCTAAAAATATTAACAGTGTCCAGCTCTCAAGAAAGACAAAATTTTCATATAAAAACTGTTGGAAAAATATTATAATTACTAGTGAACCCGCATGCCGCTAAAATACCAAAATTGAATTGAATTCTTTAAACAGGTTGCAACCCTCTTCAAAAGCTTTAAAAAATATTTTAAATGTTAATAAGAGTTATAAGCGATAAGTGTGGCAAAATTTCATCTTAATCCGTCTAGCCGGTTCTGAGTGAAGAGAGGTCTCGCATGGCGTCGGTTTTTCATTTCATCAAATTTGAAATCACCCTGTACTGCTAAAAAGAAGTTATAACTCCAAAAAATAAAACCGAATTGCACATCAAGCTCTTTAATTTGACATCTCATGCACGAAAAACGCCTTCACGAAAAACTCCTTCACTTATTGAATAGGTGGCAACCCTAATCAAAAATATTTTGAAACTAAAGGTTTCTTAAAAGCCTTTCGTTTGACACCCATATTTTAATATTTCATACAACTTGTGTATAAGCTAACTAAATTCGCCTTTTTAAACGGGTAGCAACCCTCTTCAAAAGCATTTTCAAACTGAAATCTTCTTACATCTCTCTCGTCTGACACTGTAATACATATTTCAATTAACTGATCAATTAAGTTGAAAATGATTTTTTAAACAAGTGGCAACCCTACTAAATTTAGCTCAGAAATAAAGCCATTTTAAACCCATTTCGATTGATACCCATACTTTAATAATTCACTTAAGTTATTAAAAATTTTGAATTTAACTTTTTAAATTGGTAGCAAACACCCCAAAAATATTCTAGACGTTCAAACTAAAATTCTCTTAAATCTCTTTCGTCTGACACCCATATTGTGATGCATATTTTAATTACATAATTGCCTTGATTCAAGTTGATTTTTAAACAGGTGGCAACCCTCCTAAATATAGCTCAAAAATTATGCCTTTTCAAACCCATTTCGACTGATACCCATCTTTTGAGTTATTCATTTAACTTATTAAATAATTTGAATTGAAATTTTTAAACCGGTGGCAACCCTCTTTAAACACCCCAAAAATATTCTCTACGTTCAATTTCTTAAAACTCTTTTATTTGACACCCATATTTTAATATTTCATATAATTTGTGAATAATTTGATTAAATTCAACTTTTAAAACAGGTGGCAGCCCTGCGCAATATTTGTTCGAAATACAACCTTCTTAAACCTATTTCGTCTGACTCTCATATGATGATACTTATTTCAATTAATTCGAATTAGTTTTGATTTTTTAAACAGATGGCATACATATATAACTAACATTCATAGTCCGATAATTTTTTATAACTCGGTAACTATAAGTAAATTTCGACAACTAAGTTTCTGTGTCTCTATAAATTTCTTTAACTCAATAAACATTGAGCAATTTGAAAAACTCGATGCATTCCGATAACTCAATAAATATGGATAACCCGATAAATTTCGATGACTATAAACTTCGATGACTCGATACATTTTTTATAACTTGATAACTTTCGATAAATTTCGATAACTATAAACTTCGATAACTCGATAAATTTCTATAACTTGATAACTTTCGATAAAAAAATTTTTTATGACTGGATACATTTAGATTCTTAGCGAAAAATTTCAATAAATTTTCTTAACCTTTCAGTTACCCAAATTCTTATGTACGTACATATATGTACATTAGGGTGGTCCTTAAAAGCTAATTTTTTCAGTCAGTCTCACCCCCTCAATCGATAATACTACGGTCAAAGATATCACATATAAATTTTGGTACCGATTGGACAAATTAAGGCGTGTCGCACAGGGGGGTCAAATTTCAGATTAACCTATGAAGACTAAAAAAATTAAAATACATTTTTTTTCATCTAATACCCAAAATCGATACTAATACAGTCGAATATATTACATATAAATTCTGGTTCCAATTGGAGACGTAGGGTAATCTGATCTTTGACCCTTGTGCGACACGTCTTAACCGTCTTTAATCAGGACCAAAATTTATATGTGATATCTTCGACTATAGTAGTATCGACGTAGGGGTTGAGGTTTAGAAAATCTGATGTAAAAATGTTCTTCTTACTTTTAACCACCACCCTAAAGGTTTTTATCTCCATCTTCATATTTATTTTCACTACAAAGTTTCGTTTCAAATACGAAGTAAAACTTTATGAGTAAACAACTCAAATTGAACAGCTTGCAATAACAACTAAGTATACATACAAAAATACGGAAATTTTAACACGACAATTTTGGACGTAATTTTCAACCAATTTCGAAACCATAGCAACTCTCTTTGGTTTCGAAATCGGTCCAGTATAATCGCCAAACGAACGACCACAAAATTTATGTTAGCATATTAAAGATGAAAATAGAACATCGCGAATTTCATGACTAGTTTTCTAGCTTGTCTGAGACTAAAGTTAAATTTCTTAGAAAAATCTTACAAAAATATTAAATCAATTTTGAGATATACATATGCACAAGTTTTTTCATTGAAAAGCAGGTGATTCGTTTTTAAATATATTTGAACTTTGCACAACAACTGACATATCAATAGTTAATAAATTACTACATAACTTATGAAAAAGGCGGCTCAGATGTCACTAATTAAAATGACTTAAATAATTTTTACAAAAATAAAAGTTGAAAAATTAATCTTTTGGCCACTAAAGCAGGACAGCAGGCCCATAGGGCATGGGTAACGCTCGTATCTGTTTTCGAACAAAAACTGTATATTACTGCGAAAAAAATCCATTTCGCAGTATCTCCATTAAAAAAAAAGCATTTTTTACAGTACGAGTATTAGATATTTTTTTAAACAGTTTTTCAATAAAATAAAGGAACTCCTAGTACTATGTGTACCTGTTTTACACCCCCGACGAAGTGATATGGTCTAACAAAAGCCATGTAAATCAAAATTTCTAACTTTGTAAATAAATTAGAAAAATTCAACAAAGTTGCAAAACGAAAATTTTCAAGTTTGAAGTGTCCACAAAGTGCCGTTGGCTTTTGAATTGTTTTATTGAGGTGATGTGGTGATCTCCGAAAATAGCAGCTATAATTCCTACCAAAATGTAAATTGTTGTTTTTTCCACAAAAATTTTCATTAAAAACGGCTTCAAGCTCAATAAATTGTTGAATATAATTGTTATAAGGCCGTAAGTAACAAAAACAAATTGTTTTTTTTTTGCTGACGGTGTCACGCATTTTCTTCCATACAAAGTTACTATGTTCGACAACTTTTATTGCATGGAAGAAAATAATAACACCGTCGCCAAAAAAAAATTGCCAAACAAAATTGTCAAAAATCACCGCGAATTCTTAGCCTCTTAAGACCTGCACTTTATTGCTCTAGAATTGAATGGGCTACAAAACTGCGTACTTGGATTATTTCTGAAAGGTATGAATACAAATTTTGCCTGTTATTGTGAAAATTTGTTGAATTTCTTTACAAAGTTTGAAGAGGGGATTTATATGGTGTTTAAGTATTATATAATAAACTAGACTTTTATAAAAAAAGTTATAAATATTCAACAAACAAAAGCAAATAAATCAAAACTGGTCAAAATGTCGTGTAACCATATATATTCATTTTTATAATGTGTTTCCATGAACGATTCCTTGTTACCCTATATCGTTTTGTATAAATGACTGATAAATTTACACTACTTCTGTGCATTAAAAAATTTAAATAGCAAACAAAAACAGAAACAAAAACATCAGTATCGATTTTTGGAGTCCAAAAAAAGTATAATACTGAGAATAATAGTATAGATACGAGCGTTAAGCATGGGGTATAAATTAAAAAAAATTCAAAAAAAAACTTAAAACTCTTTTCGAAGAAATTTTAGTGGCAAAAACACTGTGCATACACACATCCATACTCATCAATACAAAAAAAAAACAAAAAACAGAAACACATTTCGATTCCGGTCGACGGGGCGTATGAGTGTGCACTACATTTGATATGCTTCGATAAGCCAACAGCCAACAGTCAACTACATACATACAAACGATGGTTTTTAGGTGCGATTGACACTACGCAGCAGTAAGCCTAAATTGAAATTGTAACACGCAGCAAGTGAAAAAATAACCAACAAAAAATTACAAAAAACCCAAAGGGACAAAAGGAAGATAAGAGCAAAAAAAAATATTTGAGTAGATATGCCTATAACGCATTCACCTACATACTTGCGCACATACATGCATACGCAACTATACATCAGTGCGAGCAATTCAATGCGTGCGGTGAAAAGTGTCATTCGTGAAAGAGGACGACGAACTGACTTGCGTAAATGACTACAAAGCGCGTGAAGCGCATACAAATGATATAAATATTTAAATGGAACAAGCATGTAAGCACGCAAAGGACTTAAAGAAACAGATGTACGCTTACGGCTGACAGCTTCCTTAAAGAAGAGCAGCAAGCTTGTAGACATGTACAATATTTGAATAGAAAAGAAGGCGCACATTTTGCATGACATGGATGGAAAAAAGTCATTAGAATTCCAAGCAGCATATGTTTGCTTACATTCTCTGGATTACGTAAGAAAATAAGAGTACTAGATAATGAGTTAAAAGATGACAGATAGATAAAAAAGTACAATGCTATCTATGCAAGGCATGTAGTATTCACAAAAAACGGCTTTACACACAAAAAAAAAGAAAGGCAAAAAGGAAAATAAAATAAGCCCTGCCCACTACCGCCCGCCGACGTGAAATGTGAGCCACTTCAAGCTGAAACTTTTTCGGTTGTTATACAAATATTTTTTTTATAACTTTAATGGCAGCAAGCCAATTAATGTATACATAGCTCGAGCTATAAGCCAGCGGCATACGTGCAACACAATTCGGCAACCACAACAACAGTAACAATAGCAGCAACAAAAAAATTAATTATCATCTTTTGCCCATTTCAGCAACCATCCTGCACCCGACTTGTGTGCGATTCGTGTTGTGCATTTGCCAGTCATTGCAAATGAGGCTGTATGTATGTGCGGAGGAGTGTTGACAAAATTGCAAAATCATTAAAAATGCAAAGCATAATTTCTTTATGGCTCTGCTGAGTGCCAAGTGTCGCCAAAAGCCAGAAGCACAGCCGCAATCATAGTTGCAGCCATTGTCGCATGTTTGCCCCACTCACACATATGTTAGTTAGCTTATTTTGTGTGTGTGTGTATGTGTCAATATAGCAGCAAGCCCTACATAGTTACCAAGTAAGTACACGGATATAATAAGCCGACAATGACTGGCAGCAGCGTTAAGGCAGCGAAATGTCATAAACCAACAGCCCAAGAGGATGTCGTCGAAATTATGCAGCTATAATTATAGACAAAGGCGTACGAGAGTGTGTAGCTGTGTGTGTGCATGTGTCTGTAGCGAGAAGCGTTGAAGATGCCACATAGAGGGTTGCCAAGAAACACGGCTTAAGAGTTTAGATGGAGTAAGAATTAATTTCAGTGGTTGTTAATGAAAATAAAAGTAAATTACACGAAACTGTTTTGTTCAAAACGAAAAAATCACTGAACTGCGTAAGAAAAATAGTAAACACTTCTCTCGATTAATTGCTGGTTTGGATATTACATTTTGATTTCATGACTATTATTTTTCAGAAAAATTATCGTGGCGTGGAGAGTTTTTCAACCATTTTGTAAACCATAAAAACTCTTCTCAAAGAAACAGAAACAAATATATAACAAAAATAAAAGTACGAAGCAATAGAAAATGTGAAAACCTAAAAACTCTCCAAAATTGAACTCGATGATGAAGTCAGATGTGGAGATGTGGTGATATCCGAAATAGCAGCATAACTTTTGTAAATTATTGTTACTTTTCCTCATAAATTTTCCATTAAAAACGGCCGCAAGCTCAATAAAATTGTTCAATATAAAAGCTCTCCTTAAAGAAACAGAAATCAAAAAAAATTCAAGAAAACGAGTTCGCCACACTTCAGAAGCGAAACCTCCTTCGGTTCATTTATAGTTCATTTCATATTGCAGAAATTAGTATTAGGCTTAATATTAACCTTATTCATATTATTCGTATTCATCTTCATATTCGTCTTCGTATTCGTACTCATCTCCTCCTTTGCCTTCGTCGTCGTGTTCATCTTCGTATTCGTCATTCGTTACTGTTTTCGAGTTCGCCTTGGTCTTCATCTTCGTCCTAGTATTCGTTTTAATATATGCATCGATTAGTCTTTGAATTCTTTGAAGATTCTGCGTGATGGCCTTAGATTTGGCTCAATTCTTGCACAAAGCATGATTTCGTACTACTTAAAACTGACAGAAATGAACTTAAAATTTTTTTTTAAATTCTTTTCTTAAAAATTATTTGCGTGACAAATATCGATAAAACAGTCAAGTAGGGTTAACAAAAGTCCTTATAAGTTCACTTTTTCTCTTTTTAATTGCAGAAAAGAGGTATCAGAGAAAGGTAATGAATGAATGTATCTTTCTATAAAAAGTGAAAACATAAAAATTAGTCGCGGTCGTGATCAAATGCAAATGAATTACTCAAGGAAAATAAAATTCTCAGT
>JAPVRG010247731.1:9035-21504 GCA_029783565.1 Rhagoletis cerasi
TCTTATCGAACAAAACTATTGAAGAAAAGAGAAAAAATGTAAAAGAAGGAGAGGTGACGTTTGAGCCATTTTTGATTTTTTGAAAATTATTCTTTGTAAAGAGCTAAATTTTTTTTAAATTCGTCAGCCATATTGGATGCGCCATTTTGAATTTTGATAATTTTTTTGCAGTTAAAGTTTTAGTTTTGACTTTGAAATTCAGCTCAAACTAACACTTAAAAAAAAATCGTTTCATCACTTTTATCAACAAATGGATATTTTTTTGTTACCGTCAAGCTTCTCTGACATTTTGGCCATTCTTGGTAAATATTTAAAAACTGCCATACGGCATGTAAAAATAGATAAAATTAGCAACCATAAAAATTAAGCTTTCAAATTATGACTGCTTTATAAAGACGAAGTAAGGATTACACTGAAAAAAATAATTAAAAATCGAAATAAATAACTATTATTAATTATTTGAATGAAAATAAGTCCACTGGTATTACTGAGCAACAGCAAAATAGGAAAAATATTCGTTATTTCCTATATAAACATAACTAACCGTTCGACAGTTTTTGACTTCACGATAAACACTAGAATCACCCGCAGAGACTCGGTCGCAACTGAGACATCCCTGCAGAACATCAAACTGGTTCAGAACTAGCACCGAACTAGCTTAAAAAGGGACGGTACTGGTTCTTCATCTACCTCAAATCAATGCTTTCAACTGCCTCTTTTAACATGGCGATTTTTTCGTTACTTTTACAAATTGTATTTTATTTTGTTTTTATTTATTTTTATACTCATTTTGTTTTTATTGAATTTCATAATTTTCCATTCAATTTTCAAGCGACACGAGGTTATTTTAATTTATTAAATCTAAAACTCACAACTGCCTCCACTGCGATTTGAACTCGCGACCAATGATGTTAGAGTCGGAGGTATTCTCGCGGAGCTACTTTCGTATTGTACGATAAATGAGAATTTGTACATTTACTTCTCAGCTTCGACATGCTAAATGTGAGAAACTTTGACGACGACGCAAATACCTTACCGCAGTTTCAACTGCCCCGCTCTGCAGCCGTTTTGCACTAGTTCAGAGATATGTAATTCGGAACTAGCGCTTTACCAGACTGTCTCTAAATTTTACTGCAGGGATGTGCCATTGTTTAGTAGTAGGGGTTGCCAACTTCGATTTTCGGATAAATGACACAATCGCGCCCCTTTTGGGATTGGTGACAAGTAAATATACATATGTCGATGTTCCACAGAAAGATATGGCTACTTTTCAACCTAATCCGCACTATAATTAAAAAACACGAAATGTTGAGTTGTGTTGTTATTGCAGAGGACCACCGATATGTATATATCCTTATCACAATTTTTCCTTCAAGATCTCTTTTTCTTTTGAAAATAATAAAATCTGGATTATAGGGAGGCGAATTAATGTTTCGAGGCCAAGAATAACATGATCCAAGACTCGTTTTCAACTTGGCAGCACAGAAAGTTCAGGGGGCGATGAACAGCTACCACTAGTTAAGTTAAAAATGCACCGCTTTGAATTCAGGGGATTTATTGTACATGCTTCTATAAAACTAGCTAAAGTGCAGTGTTTATAACTAAAAATAGTTACTCGTATTTTAATATTTATATAACACGCAACACTCAAAGCAGGCTGTTATATTTATTGGTTTTCGAGTATTATATTAATTAAAAAAAAATCCCCTAAAATTTCTTAATAAATACCCATACATGTTTTTCGTAGCAGTGGCACTAAACTAAATATATAACTAAAAATAGTTACTCGTATTTTAATATTTATATAACACGCAACACTCAAAGCAGGCTGTTATATTTATTGGTTTTCGAGTATTATATTAATTAAAAAAAAAATCCCCTAAAATTTCTTAATAAATACCCATACATGTTTTTCGTAGCAGTGGCACTATTGGAAGATGTTATAAAAATTAACATTTTGACAGCGCTCTCACGAGAAAGAGTTTCGGATCATGTTATCCATGTCGAGGCCACAATGTTGTAGGAGGAAAGAATCGCACCTCGAGTGCATTTTCTTGATCCGTTTTCTTTTGTGGAACATTCTTTGATATCCTATAAGCCTAGCGTACAATCCTTCCATAATATTGACACATTTTTTATACATATAAACAGCCTTCAGATTTCCAAAAAAAAAATGTAGATATCATCTTTTCAGCATATGAAGATACCTTGATTCACTGAGAAAAAAAATTAACCAAATCCTCTTTGTTTCAAACTAAAGCACATACCATTTGGCGCCAAACGAGCTTTTGTTTACTTTAAACCGATTTATTTTTGGAGATTATTTCGTTTGAATACGATTTCGTTCTGCACTTCACAGATGCTTTTTCGTAATTATGAAAAACCGAACAAAAAAATCCAAAATTATATGGCCCGTCTAATGGCACTCGAACCCGGACCCTTCTGAAGGCTAACAAATTGTAGCAAGCATCTCTGCGCACTCAGCTACAGCCACAACATTTAAGTGCGTTTTGAAATTTTCACTTTGAATCAAGGCATTGTACATTTTGATACTTACAGAGTGGTGCTGTTTGGAATTTTCTTTATTGAGCTGAACTCATTCTCGATAAAAAATTCCAGATAACACCACTCTGTGATCGATCAAACAAACTTATGACTAAAGCCAGTTTCACGAAAACAATTTAAGTGAAAATTAATTTTTTTACTTGAATTTAATATGGAATAAGACAGAAAAAAAATTATTTTTCACTTAAATTGCTTTCGTGAAGCCGATAGTAAGTTTGTTCAAAAAAATACTTTTTCTGTTCAAAAATTTGACTCTGTTTGAAAAAATCATGTTACTTTTTTCTTTCTGTTATTGGAGCTAAACCATTTTTGTCTTTCATAGTTTCGTCTTCAGTAACAATAAGGTTTAAGTATTGTGTATAAAAATATTTATCCCTGTTCTGGCCAAAATATCATATTAACATTTTATGCGCTTTTACTTGCTTCGTTTTCAAGCATAGATTTTTTTATTATTTCAAAATCGTTAACTGTATTGAATACATATTACTACATACTTTATTTGTGAGAACAAATTTAGCTTAAAACATACATATTCTCATTACATAAAAAGCAAACCATTAATAATAATTATATTTTCTTTTCTTTTCGTTTTAGGTAAGTCAAAATCAATCAGTTCACATCAGATGATATACATATAACCTGTAAGTTATTGCATTATTTTTTAAAAATCCAACATCAAGCTTATTTGGTAACCATGGTGTATGGCATGTTGATTGCATTCTCAGTCTCATTATTTTAACTTACATAATTATGTATTTATCTAACACGCGCGCAAATTCCCTCACAAATCAATAACATCAAATTGGATTGATGAATTCCACTTGAAATGAATGGCTAATTTTATTAAAATACATATGTATGTTAATTTGCATACTTAGGTAGTTATACATTACATATGTAGTACATATGCTTACTATAGCCTAAGTACAAAATGCCTACAAATGCTTTGGATGACTATGCTGCCTGCAAATTACGCTTAATAAATACTTAATTCACCTAGTCAATTGGCCCCACCCCTACGGTAAAACCACACCTGCCTATAGTAAATTTATATTCGTACATACTTGTGTGCATGTTGATGTGTAAAATTTCATATGTACCCTTATGCAAATATCGAGGAATACATAAACGATTTACATAAATATCTGCTACGTAGTGAGCTTTAGCTACAAAGTATTGTAGTTGGCAACAAATAACAGCAATCGCTTCAGCATCAGCAACTCGCTTAAGTGCTGCTATTTGTCGTGGCATTATTATAATTTATCCACTTTTTCAATTCAGTTTTTACATAAATTTCTAGTAACCAACAGCTTATTAACATATTTGCTTTGTTACCTACATATGTGCTTGCTAATAAGGTGGATATGGTATTTTATGCAATAATCCCTTTTTCTGTAAGAATTTACATGAATACATAGGAAATAAATCATAATATCATTGAGGTCTAGATTAGATATCGTATCGGTCGGCTTTTCAAAAACTCAGAAATGTATACATACATACATGACTAGATGGAATAGATTACAGAGACAGCATATTAACATAAAACAGTTGTTTTGTATGTCAATCATTACTCTATTCAGCGATGATCAAAAAGTAGAAAAAGTGGTCTTCTAGATCAACTTCTGGACGTAAAAATCAGTGCTTCAAACCGATTTTGAACCGAACCGCCGCTTTTTTTGGGCTTCGAACCAAACCGTTTTTATATTTTTATATTCAAATGCCAAAACCGAACCCAAAACCACTCTAAAAAATGGTTCAGTTTGGCTCAAAATAAATATCTACTACAGCATTTTTCAAATTTTGTAATACACAACTTTGTCCAAACATGTAAAATTTTGGTAAAACTGCAAACTTTTTTTTTGATGGCAACAAACCCTAAACCAAGACTTAAAGTGTCAATTCGAAGTTCTGAATATGTGTTTTTTGTGTTCTTAACAAGACTTACGTCTTGCCCAAATTTTAAAGAATTGTATTAAATTTTTCTTATTGTGTATTTGAAATAAAGAGATATTTTATATAATTTATTACAAACCACTTAGTTAATAGTGCCCTTTGGTTTCACTTCATCAAGTATGGATTATCAGAGGATAACCCTTAAAGTATCGGGAAACGACCATGAGACGTAGTTTTTTTTAATGCCACACTATGATTTTCAAAAATATAATATATGTTTCGATTCGATTTAACATCTCCAAGAAACCAATTTTGTGAAAAAATGAAATTGTCCGTAAAAATTTTCGTGCGATGATTTTTTACGCATTTAGGAGCCGCTTAACTCAAAAGCAAAGCTTGGAACGGCTAAAATTTGGATGACGGTAATGAATAGCCGTGAAGGTCGGCTATCACCTGCTGGATTGCACTCGTATATGTGGTTATTTGAATTCGTTCTCAATAAAAAAAAGGCTTTTATCTTGGTTCAGATATACCCATGAACCGGTGTTTGTATCGGTACAAGTTTTTTCTAAGTGATTCGAACCACTGAACCGAACTGCACCGATTTTTAGAGCGGTTGGCAGCCCTGGTAAAAATATCGCCCGGGATATCGAAAAATCGAAGCATGTTCTGTAGGGATGTTGCAAAAATATTTTAGTGAGCCAGTGAACGTATGGCGCAAGAAATGTAATTTTATGGTAGAAAAAAGGCCTATATATCCGTCTAATTAACAGGTACTTTTTTTCAAAATAATCGATTTTAAAACATTTTTCAACAGGAAGCACTTGCCATATAAATTATCAAGATTTTAAGGAGTAGCGCCCTTAACTTTTTACTGAGTAAAAAAGGACTGAACCGAACTAACCTGACATTTTTAAGCAGCAAAATCAAGGTTGGTTTATTTTTTACATTTTTTACTCAATATTATTATCTATAGAAAAATTTTCGGTATCACTTTGTTTCCACTTCCACCGCAACTTCCTCCGTATGTCGCTCCTCAGCATTTCGGCAGTGCTTTCCTTATGGTTTTTTTCCGCTTTAATTCTGGGCATTTTTTACAGTTTGTTTAGTGTTTCTTAACTTGCGTTTAACTATTGGCCAATACCTCTGAATGGGCCTACACTGTGGGACATATGGTGGGTTCACTATTTTTTGAACCAATCCAATGTTTTTGTATTAGAAGAAGATAATCGTCGATCTCGCATAGTGGGCTGTACACTTCTCCGTTAATTCCACCAGTTGTCACAAACGAGGATGCCCTTTTGCCAAATTGTTTGCCACACAAGATATTTATTTCCAAATTTTTCAAAACTAATTAAAATGTCTGCTTCCGGGAGTGTTTCGCCTTTGAATTTCGTGTAGTATTGCGGTCCTGTATCTCTGGACCATAGCCTGACTGGCTCACTGACATTTTTTTGCATAATTTCTAGAGAACATGCCTCGATTTTTTGGAATACCACTTTTGATACTGCTTTTTGATCATCGCTGAATCGTTAAAGATTTCAAATAAAGTATCGTATAATATCGATTTCACCGCACTTCGCGCTATTTTCAACTTATTTGCAATAAAATGGATTGGGTTTTGTGGAATTTCATGACATTTGCCAATAATAAATTTGAGCCGCTATTCTTGATTCATTTCAACATCAAAAGGTTACAATAGATCAAAGGTCGCAGTGCATATCCTCTAAAGAATCTAATTTAACATCAAAATTATGTACCTTGGCCTTCTTTGGTCAGATACTATCCTCAAAGCATTTTATTGATAATTACTTGTGCGAGGATTTTTTTTTAGGCGGCTTGAAAGTTTGGCTGGTACGACCACAACGGATTTCAGTAAACCACTTCAAAACCATTGAAATTGATGTTTCAGATTCCCCATTATATTTGCCAAACATTTGCTTGGTCCCAGTGATGGGTTTTCCGTGACAGATAATCGGGGCTATCACTGAATCTATCGTAGTCCAGTTTTCGTAAAATCTACGAAAATGCGAACACTCATTGAATTGCTATGAAAGTTTGGTATACGATGCGTTCGTAGCATTTTCGTAGATTCCACGAAAAATCTGACCACGATGGATTCAGTTATAGTCAAAGTTAACGCGGTTGGCTGTTTTCAAAGCCTCACAAACACTAACTAAATGATGTGGCGTGCTCCAAATGTACATAGCAGCTGGTAGTTGACAGGAGCAGTGTTGCATTGAAAGTTACGACGCATGAAATTTAAATATTTACTGACTTCTCAAACGGCCGTCGTATGTATAGCATTTTCTTCCTTTGATGACTATTCAAGTCAAAAAAGTTACTTGCGTCACTTAATAAATGTTTTAAAACAAATTGGTGTTCCGTTAAGCGTCGATGTTACAAATCGCCATTTCCTTCCATATCCCTTCCCCTGCAAAATCTAGACTACTCTAATCGCCAACACTTTGAAAAGTAATTGGTTGTGATATCTGATTTCTAACGTATGTAGTTGAAACAAGTCGCTTCACTAGTAATTGAGTTGTTACAGTAAAACTTCTTCATATGTATACGTACATACATATGTAAGTACATTAAGGTGGTCCAAAATAAGCAAAGTCGGAAATTTAATGCTCTCACCCCCTAGCATTGTTCTATACCGAAAAAAAGTATGCCCCTGTTTTTTTATTTTAAAATCAAAATATATTTAGAGGTCGCTCAAAGCGCTCAAAGTTTCCCATGTATTTTGTATGGGGAAAATAAGAATTTTCGTAGAAATGGAATAGAATCCATGAAAATCAAAATTTTTCAATCTGAAAATTGTTTATTTAAGCTTTTTTAAAATTTAATTATTTTTTAACCGTATCCGAAAAATCCAAAAAAAAAATCAAAAATACAAAAATAAGCGTTAAAAAGTATTTTTTACTATTTTTTCCACATTCAAAAAATGTTTAAATAAAAATTGGGCATTATTCTCTGAAGTCTTTTGAAGAGAAGTATGGTTTTCAGATTGAAAAATTTTAAGTTTCATGGATTCTATGCCATTTCTACGAAAAGCCTTTTTTTCCTATACAAAATACATGGGAAACTTTGAGCGCTTTGAGCGACCTCTAAATATATTTTTATTTTAAAATAAAAAAACAGGGGTATAATTTTTTTCGGTATAGAACAATCCTAGGGGGTGAGAGCATTAAATTTCTGACTTTACTTTTCTCCCATACATTTTTGGACCACCCTAAAGTACATACGAGTAAGTTTTAAATAAAGCAACGGGATCCAAAAACTTTTTTCTCAAAACTCATTTGCATTAAAAATTAAGTAGTACTCGCACTCGTATAGCAAATGTAAAAACAGAAGGGAGAAAGCTTCTAAACAACTAAGTATGTCACATTTCAGTTTAGCTTACTCGGTTTGCTTGGTTGATAACGCCTCACTGCCACCCGCCTACTCACTACACCTTGCGTGCTTTCCCTCTGTCCTCTTACAACCGGCCATTGCACAGGAAATTAAAAATGTTACATTTTGTGGCATTGTTGTCATTACCATAACTGTGAATTGTTTCTATTATTATTGGTGTTTTTTTTCTATCTTCGCAACCACTGTCAGCCATTTTTATAGTCGCTCTTGTTGTTGTGTATGCCATGCGCTTGACAATTTGCCAAAAATTCATTTCCTGCCAGTAAATATATAATAAAACAAAATGCAAATTACAAAAGCAACAACAATTGCAAATTTTTTTTTTTTTTTAATTACAAAGCATAATAATTTATTATGAAATTGGCTGTCGACCAAATGTTGACATTTCCAGCGAGAGAAAATGTTAATCAAAAAAATAGTGCACAACTATAAACTTTTAGAATAAGTAATTAAATATTTTGTAGATGTAGCTATGCATGATTAATTTTCGGAGACCTATTGTAACTAGAATGTTCTACATATACTTATACATTATTAAAATGCATCATCCTACATTTATACCCACACAACTAATATCGAAATAAACTTCTGATGTGCATGACCATTAGCATTGCGTACTTCAAGTATTTCTCATTCCAAAGTTGCTTATCTAAATGAAACTTAAAATGCCAAAAGTAACCAAATAATTTGTGTCACCATTCACTCACTCCATTACTCACCCAAATTAATAGCCAGTCTGTAGAGAATTTTAGTAGATTGCAAAATGAATGCGATACATTTGTGGTCGATTTTCTTAATTAAGTGTTGATCTACAATGAAGTGAATCCTATTAAAATGATAATCTTCAGCAAGATGAGCAGAAGCAGAAATGAGCTTGTTAGGTACAATTGGCTCGATTCAAAAATTACTGCATTCCTATGTCAAGTCAGGTAGGGGAGACTACGATGAATGTAAATAACACTACCCGACAAATTTTAAAAAATTTTCATATCCTCGACATTTGATACATGATACCTATGTAAAATTTCCTACTGATTCCAAATATGTAAACATTTGATTCAAAAGTAGAAACGTTTTCGAGATATTTTGAAATTTCAGTTTTTGAGATAAAAAAAAAAGTAGGTTCACTAATCTGTCAATATCTCCGCCAATAACGTCTCGATTTTTATGATATTTCTTTTAGTTTTGAGAGGATGAAATTCTCTATCCACGAAAGCAAAAATAATCAAAATTGAAGTTAAAGTAATTGAGTTATGACGAACCAAAATTTTTTTTTCATGCAAATTTTCAGTTTTTGTTCGACATTCATATACTTTTTTGTAATTTTTTTTAGGAAATATTACATATCCTCCTGGTTTGACACTTTGTGTCCATAGCCTATTTCCTTGTGAACGTTTTGACACTTTCCGGATTATAATCTGTAGAAAACTGACAATGTTATAAGAGATTTAGTAAATAAGCCTTTTTGAATTTTTTTTATTGGACTTCAAGATTTTGGAAATTTTGAACCACTTAAGTAATATGTATGTATATGTTTTTACTGGTTTTAAAAAATTTAAATGGAGAAAGCTGGACTTTTTCATGAAACCTCATTTTGTGGTTTTTATGTTTTAACGTAGTGTATGCAAAAGCGCAAATGAGAATTGAGTAGGATTGTCTGTTTTAAGTAAAGTAAATTTAGACGGAGCCGCACTTAGACTAGTTACGGGTGGTTGAAACGTGAATTTCCATTTCCTCGAAAAAAAAAATCTTAAGTGATGAATCCTAAAATTTTCGAAAGCTGGACAGCTAAGTAGCAGACGTTGAGATGATTACACCTCATCATGCGTCAATGACCTGTTAGAACTCCCAGACCAGTAATTGAAGATCACTCACTTGATCACCGCCGGTCAACACGTGGCCAGAAAGACCTAGCCACAAAAAGTCCATCTGTCCATATTTTGCATGTAGTCATTAGAGTTTCCCAATTTCCGTACTCGGCAACAATTCATCAACAGTATCCTGGCTTTTAAGCTCATAGGCCACTAAATCATTTAATTAAATTTTAAAAAAATATCGACATCTTTTGTAGCAGTGATCAT
The DNA here is from genome assembly GCA_029783565.1 of Rhagoletis cerasi. Classification (NCBI taxonomy): domain Eukaryota; kingdom Metazoa; phylum Arthropoda; class Insecta; order Diptera; family Tephritidae; genus Rhagoletis; species Rhagoletis cerasi. Next base: position 18,995 of record JAPVRG010247731.1, read on the forward strand.
TGAATCAATCAATCAATCAATTAAAAACGATTTTAGACACTTTTTTTTAATCAAAATTTAGTCTCATAAACTTTGAAATTTTCATTGAAATCTTATTATAAATAATACTACTAAGTACATAACTAAATAAATGTTTATTAAGCGCATAAATTTCGATTCATACACACCTAACATGTAATGCAATTTGTGAACAATAAATAATTCAAATTGTTTTTCGCTTAGACATACATTTATACGTACATATCTATGTGCATATTAGTGCAACAAAAAATTTTTAAAACACTAATTTAGGTTACATAGCATTACAAAATGCGACATCAAAAGAGAACCGCGTCGCACGAAGAAGGAGTTAAATGAGTATGAATATGAAAATCATTTTAAAAATATTTTCCCTAACATGAGAAGTAAATGTTTCTATTTGTTTTTATTTAGTAAAGAGGGTGGGGTACAATGACACCATATGCAATAAGATTATATGGTATTGTTTCCATTATATTTTTGGAAACAAAGCCATATGACGTTTTTTCCAATGCAAAAGTGAAACAAAGTCATATTCAAAATTGTGCAAATGTGTAATAGTCATAATTTGAAATTACACCATCTTAAACCAAAAATTCATGTCTGGCCACACTGTTTATGAATCACATATTTTCTTTTAATTGAACGCGTATTAAAATTGCCATATTATGACATATGTAAGTATATAATTTTGCGATCGCATAACTTGTCGGGTCCGCGTTTGCTCCCTCTGCATCCCTCCACGCCGCGCTCGCGTCTAGAAAATTTTAAAAGCGCAATAAAACCATAATGGCTTTATTTCCATTATCAGTTGGAAATAAGAACATATCGAAATTATGGTTTTATTTCCAATAGCAAAAGGAAATAAAGCAATTATGGCCTTATTGCTTATGGTGTTATTAGACCCCACCGCAAAGAGTTTGTTGCCTTAAAGGGTTTTTATGAGGGAATTCTAACAAGATTTCTTCCGACTGATGGTATATTTATTTGAGCTATGAATTAATTGAAAGTAGAAATAATCGATCTGTATGAAAGGCCCTCGAAACATACCAACTGCATCCCCTTAGTAGTAGTAAAATTCCCTATACATAAATATAAGAGCGTACCAATTATTGTACATATTTTCAAGATATGTATGTATGTGTATAGACACGTTTGGTATGTTTATTATTAAATGACAACAATGTATTCATAAAATAATAATACTAAAAGATTAATGTGTATGTATTTGCAAAAACGCTTGTGGCGGTGTATATTTAACTAATAAATATATTACAACTCAGCTGCTCACGCATATTACTCATACGCCACCCCCAACGCTTCGAAGCAACATAACATTACGACAGCGGCTTTTAATGTACAACAACGTTGAATTTATGCAACAAAAGTTTCGTATTCATGTTTTCGAATGTTTTTAGTTATGTATGCGCTTGAAATTCATGTTTTTGTTAATTGATAATATTTCATGTCACGAGTTTTGTATTAAGGCGGTCCTTTAATGAGGCTTGAGTAGAAAATTGCTACACATTAAAACATTTCTAGGTATAAAGGATTAAGTTGTAAAATTTTCAAAAGTGGTTGATACTTGTACCCTGATTTTGTCGAAAATACCGAAAAAGGCATTTTTCACCTTTTAAAATTACACACTTACATATGTAGATATATATATGTAGCAAGGGTATCATTTTTTTTTAGTTTTTTCAAAATTTTTGTACACATTCAAAACCAGGTTCATTTGAAAGAGCAATGCTTTCGCTATATTAGAGGTGTTTTTTATTTATTTTACTTAACGTTCTGAGATATGAAGATTTATATGGAAGGACCTCGAGGAAATTTCTCAAATTCAGATATCTTTTGCAAATAAATCCATACATTTATAGGAATTTTTTTTTAAAGATAACCTTCGTAAACTATATTTATCTTTAAGATATATGGGTCATTCCATCCAAAATTTACATTCAAAAATTTTTTTTTTCGTGCGAAACATTTTTTTTTTTTTGTATTTTTTGAGGCAAAATATTAGACACGTATTTTTTTAATTCGACACAATATAAAAATTTTGGAGTTATGAATTTTCAAAATTTTCTCGCTCGAATAAAATACCTCTAAACATTTGCGTATACGAAGAAAAGTATTTCATTATAAAAATAACTAGCCGGCCTCAAGTTTACGCTTTTTTCTTAGCTTTCCAATGAGATATACGTTGAATTTTTTCGAAAAATGTACATCAGACTATTCAGTCACGACCGTATAAATTTGAGAATGGGCCATTAAAAACTTCGTGCGCAATAAATTTTTGAACTTCAACCTCCGCACTCCGAGCGCGTGCTTGTTCGAACTCGATCGCGGCGAAGCATGTTTGAACTTGTCACGCCGCGATGAAGTGCGAGGGACAAAGTTCGAAAATTTGCCAGAATCACAATTTTGTAAGGCCCACTCCGAAATTAATAAATTAGTAACTAAAGAGTCAATGAAAATAACTGAATAAAAAT
>JAPVRG010247760.1:2542-13099 GCA_029783565.1 Rhagoletis cerasi
TAAAAATTATATTTTTCTGAACATTTACAAACAATTATATGCCACATTTCACTTTTATATAATAACGTGCAAAAACCCGGTTTTTTTTCAATCAGTTCTGGCGAGTACTTCGCTTTTTATAAACATATGTCTACGATGATTATGGCTTATTTTACCTTTTTATAAAATTGTAAAAAAAAAATTGTTTTAAATTAATTGGTAACCGGGATTGAATAACAGATTTTTTTTCTGAAATTGGCGTGATATAGTCCTTTGAGGTGTGAAGTTTCGGCCCATTCTGACGACTCATTCTACTTATATCAACACATGTCCGCAATAACTATTTTCATACAAAAATGCGAGAAAAACTCGGTTTTATCGAAATGAGTAACCGGTACAGAAAAACCGATTTCATTTTTGAAATTAGCGTGGCATAATACTTTAAGATGTGAAGTTTCAGCCAATTCGGACCACTCCTTCTATTTTTGTCCATCTTTTGTATGGAGTCGCGGCACTGTGCTACGTACCAAATTCTAAGCAAATCGGACCATAATACGATTTTTTCGAATAGATCGGTACCTGGTCCACCGGAAAAAAGTAAATTTTTTTTTGCTGAAAGCTATTTATATACAAAATTTCATGAATATAGCACCAGCTGTTCGCGAGATTACCTATTACAAAAAAAGGGACTTCTCTTTGTATAATTAGTATAGATAAGGAACATAACACTGAGTTGAGCGATTTTAAATTGATCAAATCACAAATCAGGAAATCAATTATATTTGCGATTTGATTCGCTGAGCTGAGATGAGGTGACTTGAGGTGAGATAAGGTTATTTGGGGTGAGTTCAGATGAACCTTTGTGAACTGAGCTGAGTTGGAGTGAGGTGAATTGAAGTGGGGAGAGATGATGTGTGTAGAGGTGAATTGTGAGTGTGTTGGCGTGATGTGAGTTAAGGTGAGTTGAAGTGAGGTGAGGTGAGGTTAGTTGAGTTGAGATGAGGTGAGCAACATAATATGACATAACATACCATCTTATTTTTCAGTTTTATCTTTATCTTTGTCTCTGTCTCTTTGTCTGCCGATTCAAAAACGTCCTAAATTCAATACGAATTCAGCTGAGATAGGGCGTCCTTGAACCGAGTTCTGAAATAGGGCATTTTTCAATCGTTTTATGAGACAGAGCGTTTTCGAACCGGCAGCCAAAATATTCGATTTTCCACTCAGCCGTCGAATTGCAGTCAGAAGGTATGACTGGCATGCTATATTATACGTGGCCAAAGTCGCTTAGAAGAAGATCATTATATTCTTACTCTTAGTTCCTGAGAAAACCAAATAAAAAATCTTAAAATTGTGCCTTTATGGCGAAATGATCTAATATATTTGTATTTTTGATTATCAGACGTTAATGAAATCTAACTTAGTAATTATTTTGTTTGACTCAGTCATTGAGGCTTCACGGTTATCATTCTACGAGTATCATCAAGTCTTCATTTCAGTCATGGCGTATATGTAACCGTTAATTAAAATCCTATACATATAAATAAACTAGGTAAAAGAATCTTAAGCGCAGATCTATGAATTCAAATATATATAGAAATATGTATGTATGTATGTAAAACCATGGACTGTATGAATATCTGAACTGAGTTAAAATGAACGATGACACAGCGATCATAATATACATATTCATACGAGTAACTATACAGGGTGTCCAAGAATAACCACGACAAACTTGAGGAAAAGATTGGTAGGGGTGAGCTCCCTGATAAAAAAAAAATGTCACCGTTTTTGAAATTTTAAATTTTTTTAAATTTGCGAAATTGGTATTGAGCTCCAGGCCAATTTTTCATTAATTGAAAATGGGAAAAAGAAGCAACAACTTTTAGCTGAAAGTGTCACCGTTTTTGAAATTTGAAATTTTTTTGAATTAAAAAAAATGGGGCCATTTCATGAATTTTCCTTAACTGCACGTACTGTTAAAGAAAATACATGAAAAGACCCGATTTTCTTTAATTTCAAAAAAATTTCAAATTTCAAAAAACGTGACACTTTCACCTGAAAAATTTTTGCTTAACGGTCAAAAAAAAATTTCCATTATTTCGTGTGTGTGTCCAAGGAATTTTGACATCTGATACTTCACCAGTCTGTTGCATCACTCTTTCCTCAAGAAATAATGGAACGGGCACATATTTCTGTTGCAAGCATGTGTTGCCTTGTCCTCTTTTTTCACAAAAAACTTTAGAAAACCGCAGTAGAAAGCGTAGCAAATTTCTTAAGAACTGCGTACTGCCTCAAGAACATTTTACTCAAGAAAATTTCTTAGCCGTCATTTTATATGGATTTTTTGCTTTTCTTGAGAGCTGCATACTGGCCTTTATCAGGGAGCTCAAAAACGTTGACACTTTTACCTTAAAATCTTTTGCTTATTAGGGAGCCTACCCCCCACCTACCTTCTCCTCAAGTTTGGCAGGTAACTTCTTGGACACGCTGTATATGTACACATGTATCTACAAATAGTTAACAATTAAGAAAGAACAAATTAAATCAACGCGTATTTAGCTCGTTATATAAATAGTATCCATGAGTTTATAAATTTAAAAAAGACAAGCAGCATAATTATACTTCCAATTCTTTTTCTGCATTAGCAAAAATGCTCACTCTATATGAATGCCCATAATTATGTGCCATAAAATTTTTAATTTCCCTTTATAGTTTAGCACAGTATGGTTTTTTGAAAGTTAATTATTATTTTGTAGCTTTCAAGCTAGTGAAACTTGCGCGTGTTTATTTTAATTGAATATATTTTTTCATACACCAAAGCACTTCAGCAAGTGCGTATGCCAGTTTTTTTTTATTTTAAATTTTTTTATTTTCTTTTTTGTGCAAAAATCGACACAACTCAGCAGATTTTTTTTTAACTAGCAATGATTGCTACTATTGTTTATATAGATGGATTTCATATTTTAGCTGAGTTTTAGCCGACTTCAAAAAAAGGAGGCTATCAATTCGTCGGAATATTTTTTTATGTACTTATACTACCGAATAACTTTGTACCACGTGAACCGTTTGCAATAATTCTTTTTTTCATCAGAAAGGTGGCAACTCAAGGTTTGTCCTGATTTAGTTACGTCAATTCGATCATGAAGAAATCAACGGTTCTACCAAAATTTTATATGAGAATGAAAGTCGGTTTTATTTTTTTGCTTAAAAATTAATTGTACTCAATCTTTTCTTTATTAAGTATTTAACATAACAATGTCAGTTTGTAAAAGTTATAATAGATAAATTTGCGAAACTGTTAACAATTTTTAAAATTTAATTTTATTTTATTATCTTTTGCCATTAAAATTGTTAATGCATGATTGCAGGAAGTAATTCGGCGTCATCAACATTGACGGCAGCTTCAGTTGTTCGCTTGTCTTTGCTGATGAACCACGAGCCACGTGTGTTGCGATTTTGATCGATGTGGAGATAATTTGCAATTTACGGCATTTATGAGTCAATTTGTGCTGACAATTGATTTTATGTTTGTGGTTTCTTTGTTTTTTTCTCTTGTTACTATTAATTAGAAGTACATAAAATGCATAGATACTAGAGAACGACCGAACCTCGATTTTTAAGACCGAACCGAACTTCGGCCAATTTCGGCCGAAGCCGAACCGGAGCCGAACAGAACATTTTCAAGGGCACAAGTTATAAACAAGCAATGACTTTTTAAAAATTTAGTATGTATTCTGATTGATAAAAAAGCAAAAAAGGTACATACTTAAGTTTCAATCACATAAATTTCAGCAAATAACATAAACTTATATAAAGATTTTTGTAAAAAAACATAAAAAACTTGTTATGGCACGTGTACATATAGTAATAATTTAATACTTAATGTTCGGCCTAAGTTCGGTTTTTTTTTGCCGAAGCCGAACCGAAACCGAACCGAACTTTTGTGGCCGAACATGGCCGAAGCCGAAGCCGAAGTTCGGTCGTTCTCTAATAGATACGTACATATGTTTGTGGCTTGTAGTAAGGAATGCAAATTAAATTTGTTAGATGTGTGAGGTGTAGTTTAGTGCGGAAGTTTGAAGGCATCATGTAAGGGTAAATAAATGTGCCTCTAGACAGCGAGATATATTGAAAGACTTAATTAACGAGCTTGACAGAAGATTTATGTGCTGCAAATTATGCTATTAAACAAAGTAAGAGCATCAAAATATCTTTGGAAATTAAAAAATTAAGCAAAATAATCTACTTAAGCTATTAAAAGATTCCGGTCCCTGAAGATATTTTCAAGCACAAAGTTTTGAAGTTGCTAGCTGCTAGCTGTTAGCACCCGACATAGAGAAACTGGTACAACGTAATAGTCTATCGTCCGTTTAGTGGTAAATTGTACAGCTCGTCAAATCCTGGAGGCGACGCTAGATAACCAAATCGACACACACTCCCTTTTCGTCGATTTCTATAATAGCCCTGTCTAAATTTTGGATCCTTGTAAAACGTAAACGGCTATGTAGAGCGACGATGAGTTGTGCTCCGTCCAAATTAGGAAGGACCTCTTCGAGCCATTCGACACCTTTTAGATTTAGACAAGGCGATTCGCTTTCGTGCGATTTCTTCAATCTGATATTCGAAATTGTTACACGAGCTGCCCATTTGAATCGCAATGGCAACATGCAGCAAAATCACGATGCTGCTGGCATATGCAGATGACACTGTCATCGTCGGCCGCGAGATCCAGCGACGTCAGCGCATTTTCTAGCTTAGAAAAGGAAGCGAAAGAGGTCGGTTTAGCGGTGAAAGAGGACAAGACAAAGTAGCAACACCCAAAGTCTCTTTCCGTCTTGGGACTCACGCCACTTTTGGCAGTTATAACCTGGAAGTAGTGAAGGATTATGACTATTTAGAATCTCCAGGATCAGCCTGGAGATCAAGCCAAGAATAACAGTTTTTCCAACAGGTGCTACTCTGGGCTCGGTAGGTAATTTAAAAGCAAATCCCTAGACCCGACGAACAAAAATTACGCACTACAAATCTTTCATCATGCCAGTTATTTTATAGGGAGCAGAAACGTGGACGATGTCAAACAAAGATGAGAAGGCTTTGGGTGCTCTCGAGAGAGCTGTTCTAGGCAAGGTTAGGTTCGGTAAGGAGGGTGTAGCGATACCTGTTGCTTTTCTACTTGCTATATAATTTATAATTTTAACAAATGAAACTTTTCTTTTAAACATTAAGTTGTGAAAATAAAATTCGAGTTTTCGGAATTTCGAAGAGAACATCTTTTTCTTAAATATATAAATATACATACATACATTATCTACATATATGCGCGTGTAAGGAGGAGACACGTGCCCATATCCCGCAGAGTAGTTGAGCCCTCTCAAGTCAATAAACTACTAAACCAATTGCTGTGCCTAATGAAACCGAGGAGATCCAGCAGTTCCACCTCCGCTATATCGTTCAGACTGTTGAAGAAGCGTGAACCCAAGTACTTGAGGCACTTCGACTGTAGACCCGGACATCGACTTAGAAAGGGGTAAATTGACTCTTCCTCATCCTCATCATGGCACATGGTACAATAATTACAGATATTGTCTTCCCAGAGAGCGCATATTCCGATCTGCCTTATTTGAAAAACATCATTGTTGCCCACACTAAAAGGCTTACTGCTAGGGAAAAGGGATATTTCCGTACCCTATGTACCACATATGTACACGTATTTTCTTAAACAAACCTTCTTGCAGAGAACTCATTTAATTTGCAAAAGCCAAAAAAAAACATTTGCTTAGTAAATAAATTCAAAATTTGAATGGCTCACTTCATTTCAAACGTTTTTTCTTTTGTTTAGAAAAATTATAAAAATTAAATTGAGCGAAGGCAAAAAGCAATGCCAAATAAAAGTAAAATAATCAACATTGAACTGCGTCAAAATGAAAATAAGGGAGCACGAATTTCGGTGTGAAGCAAAACTCTCTGGGAAGACAATACCTATAATAATTGTACCATGATCAGGGCAGCTTCTGCAGAGAGTACTTGTTGGTATTCGCCATCGTTGGAGCATTGGTGCTATAGCACAGTGTCCTGTGATGACACCTATAAGGACTCTTACTGCAGACTTATTGAGTTTCAGTAGGTCCCTCGTCTTTCGCCTACTAAGCCGCGGCCATAATAATCTTGCGGTCTCACAGTCTTCCCGTTTGTTCCACAAGTCATTAGTCACAGCCACGGTGTATTCATCAATTCTCCTAAAATCACTAAACGGTGGTAGTACGGATATACATATCTGCTTCTCCTATTGGCATCTCTGATCAGTATCTGGCCATCTCATCAGTTGACTCATTCCCTTTGATATTACTATGTCCGACATAGAGTGACGTTGATATGGCTCCGTGACGCCAGCGTGGAGCGACATTTCCATACAATTGCCGATTTCACTATGTTAGATCCTATTGCCTTTAGTGCCGCCTGACTATCGACAAAGATAGTGGCTTTATCTTCTGGAACCCTACTACTAAGTAAAATACTAGCCGCCCTTTCTCTGCTTGGAAGACACTGCAATCGTTAGGCAGACGAAAGGACTGGTCGATCTGCAGGTCCTTCGAGTAGAGACCGGCTCCGGTTCCTTGTTCCATCTTTGAACCATCAGTGTAGATGGATATACCTCCCTCAGCTACTGGCGGTCCTACATCCCATTCTTCTCTGGTCGGGAACCTAATATGTATCCTAGTATTGAAGTCCCAAACCGGCGTAATGTAATCAGTACCGCTGCATGCCCGAAATTGGTTGCCCTCTACGTATTGGCCTCTCTGAGCCTGAGAGCGCTCTTTACACTACTCACTGCTCCTGATATGCCGAGGCATGCGAGCCTTTGCAGCTTTCCTATTATTTTGCTATTTGTCGCTTTGTCTGGAGCCCTCCACCATACTAAGGCCCCATGGGTTGCAAATGCCTTCACTTAGATGAACTGCCAAATAGTTTGGCAGCGATGTGTGACTTTATTGTACTTATTACTTTTATCTTTGAAAGTAAAATCAAAACTTATAAAATTCGATTGAGCAATACGACGGTCTTATGGCATGGTTGTAATTTGTAATATTTTAATTGAACTATTTCCTCAGAGAAAAAAAAACACAGCCAAGAAAAATAATATAGAAATTCCTATTCATAATTATTTCATTGCTTACCTTACACACTACATCCGATCAATTAAGATCGAAATCACTCAATGTGTAAATGAAATTAAATATAGACAAATTTACTAGACAGCAATAGCATACGCATCCATCCGCACAATCAACAATTTTTCACACCAATTAACATTGAAAACTTATAATTTGATGAATTTCAATGTCAGCGCGCGATTTAAAATCATACATAGCCAAAAATTGTAGTGTACTCGTACAAAAGATCAAATAAATGAATGAACAAGTGAGTTTATCGCAAAAACAACTGCCCTTAAAACCAAATAGGTAATTTATTATTATTAAGGAAAATAAAATTGAGTCTTTTTATTGGTAATTTTTTAACCCAAAACAGTAAACGAAAAAAAATTAAGCCCATCTGGTATGTGACTCAATGTACTTATACTAGAAAGAAACCATATCACTTTTACAAAATATTTGTAGCAAATAAATAAACAAATATTTTAAGAACCTAAACACTTAAAAAATTCTACAAAAACACCTTTTCTTATTTTCTTCAGAAAACACGCGTATGCTGCATAATTTTATGCGCACTCATTGTTCAAAACAAAACAAGAAGAAAAACTTAATCTTTACACCACGTTCGAGAATACCTTTTTTTATTTGTACTTACTGCTTTATTTCCAATCATTATCCACATCACGACTGCTGTCTTGGATATTTCTGTTGTATTATTTGTACTTAAGCACAGCAGCCATTGACACCAACATCATGACTGCTCCGGCGGCTACTGCCTAGTGGTTAGCAGATGAGCCGTGGTTGTTGTTTGTGATGCTGCGTTTACACGAAAATATATTTAAAAAAAAAATCCAAGTGTGGTTACTCGCTGTCGCTACCACCGCCGTACACCACCTTCAGTCCGCCTGAACACACATGAAACGTGACTTGCTACTCGAGCGTTAAAGTGTCAAGTTGAAGGCCCTTTTTGTTTGTTGAGACAAAAAATGCTTAAGCAGGTTCGTTGTGGAGGGGGCGGGTGGAGGCAAGCCATTGTTTTTGCTGACCGACACCTCATCCGTTGGAATAAGAAATTTGCGTTGCATAGGTCTTCGGAGGTGTTTTTATATTTTTTGTTTGCAAAGAAAAAATATTGTTGATGTAACTATAAACATACTTACTTAGTCTATCAACAAATAGCCAATAGTGTCTGACCTTCCTTCAAAAAAATATTTTTGTGCATTCATTGTGATGTTTAAATTATGTATGACTGACGCAGTATGTGGACACTGGCCTTACGGTTTAAACATTTTGCAAAACGAAATTTGATTTAAATTTATGAAATTTAAAATTTCAGCAAACACACCTGAAAATAAATCAGCGGCTCACTTCATCTTTCCTGAAGCTGGACCTTCGGCAACTTGACTTATCTGTTAGTCGGAATTCACTGCTGGATTGCCATTGAATTCCTACAATTCGGCATTATCCTTTCGATGCAACGATTCAATGCTGAAGAAGGTACCAACTTGGCCGATCTACAGTACAACGTAAGAAAGACGGAAGACCAACCGAGAAAAGCCGTGGCGCGGACAAATTTGTTAGAGAGAAAAGCAATTTGCTCTTAGTGAATTCTAAGAGCTCTAATTTATCGTCCATCTACTATAAATAAAACTCACCACATTTTAATTTCTTAGTTACCAAAGTTACCGACTGGAAAGCCCTGATCTCATTTCGCACTGTGCCAAAATAGGCTCTGACCAAAAGGAAGTTTCTACAGTGGAAATTTAACTCACGTTCACAGTCGTCTCGATTGCTCCATAGATTATATGTTAGGTCTGTGGTGTATCTACTCGTCAAATTTTCCTTAGTGTATAAGAAATCGGTGGTACCAGGGAGTTATCCGTCTCGTTGATTTGTATATCCGAACTGTGTCTAGCCATTTCATCGGATTTTTCGTTCCTTTTGATTTTTCGGATTCGACCTGTATAATGCGCTACATTTTCGAACAATTCTTGACTTCACTACATTGAACTCTTAGGGCCGATTTCTCCAACTCGACTTAACTTAGTTTAGCCATTTTTTGGACTTATTCATTTTCACCATCTAGGCTAAGCTAAGCCACAAGTTAGCCTACCTTTTGATCGACTTATTCTTGACTTAACTTACTTTCATGGATAACATGATGCGATACTCTTTTTTTCTCTTGAGAGCGCCGTCAAAATGTTCATTTTTTATAGCATCTTCCAATAGTGCCACTGCTACGAAAAACATGTATGGGTATTTATTAAGAAATTTTAGGTGATTTTTTTTTCATTAATACAACACTCGAAAACCAATAAATGTTAGTGCCTGCTTTGTGTTCGCGTGATATATGATTCCTAAATTACGATTAACTGTTTTTACTTATAAACGCTGCACTTTAGCTAGTTTTATAAAGGCATGTACAATAAATCCCCTGAATTGAAAGCGGTGCATTTTTTACTTAACCAGTGGTAGCTGTTCATGGCCCCTGAACTTTCTGTGCTGCCAAGTCGTAAAAAAGAGAGCCACGGTTCATGTTATCCATGTTAGCTTGACTAAGTCGCTCAGTTGGAGAAACTGAAAAAAAGCTTAGCCCAAAATCGAAGCTAACTTAAGTTACAACTAAGTTTAAGCCTAAGTCTTATTGGAGAAACCGGCCCTTAATGTTTTCAATGCCGATCCCTAGCAGAGACTTACTATTTTATATGATGTAAACAGTCTCCTCTACGGTAGGGATCTCAGCTTTAAAGAAACTGCAATCGTCAGGCAGGCGATATGATTGTTAAATTGATAAGCTTAATCAGATATTACAACATGGATATCAAACTAAAGAGTTTAAAGAAAGCTTCCGGTCGAAAATATTTCTGAGAAAAGTTGCCGCCTGTTTAAAAATTTAGTTCAATTAAATTGATAAGATAAATGAAATGTTACAATAAGGTTATTAAACTAAAGAAGTTTAAGAAAATATACTGTCGAGAATAAAGACCTGCTTCGACTCCTTTTTCCATCTTTGAGCCATCGATGTAGATGGAAATACTAATATTTCCCAGCCGACCTCTAAGTCGGTTCTTATTACGTTCAGCTTACTCAAGATCGCGGAGCGCCCGTCCTCAATGTACTGCCACAATTTTGATTTTCCTAATCTAAGTCCCCTTTTGCGGCGCGTTCGTTACGAATAAGAAATTTATTTATTTATTCAATTAATTCATCAATTAGAGTACACCTCAAATAGATTACTAAAATGTAAAAATTAATAATGAACAATAAACATTTGTGAATATAGACCTGCCATTAAATAGACTAATTACAATTTAAACAAGTAAGGGCAGGACTGTCTTCGGCTATGCCGAAGGCTTCATACCTTTCATGAGCATCAAAAAACTGAACTTCACCCTTGATTTCTTTAGGAGCTACACATTACTTA
>JAPVRG010247771.1:0-11939 GCA_029783565.1 Rhagoletis cerasi
GCTGAAATGTCAATAAAAATAAGAAAAGATTTCCTGAAAGGTTATTTGGCTACGTTCCTAATGTACCTAAAATGGTGTGCTTGTACCGAATGTACTTTCAAATTAAAGAAAGGTACGGTTGCACCAACTTTTCCATCACTGTAGCTAATGGATCAGCTGACTGCATGTCGTTAATCGAGCAGCTGACTGTGTGTGAATACCCAAAAATGTTGGCTCAATCAAAAAGTTAATTGACTTTATTAATTTTCTGTCTGAACATGCTTTAGGTTTAAGTTAATTTCCTTACACTTGTTGGGGTATGAGTAGAAGTTCCCCAGTTGTACTTATCCTCAAAGAAAAGACGTAAATTTAAAGTCAAACCTTTACGTACTAGAACAGAAAGTCCTTACGTGTGAGCACCATTATATTGTGTTTAATGGTTCGTGACATATACATTTTTAAATGAAAAATCCTAATCCATATATAATGATTTTTTCGCTTTTGAACCTTATTTGTACTTAAGAGCTTTTACTTATAAGTATAATAGATATGAATAACCATATGTTCCCCTTTCTCACAAATTGCTCTGTCTACTCAATACTTTGCATAAGGTATTATCCTGTCATTTGTTCTTCTTTATGTCTTTAATACTTGTCTCACGGCTAGTTCTATACACAAATACTGCTTAGCTGTGGTATTGCGCGTACACACACTCGCACGACTTGGCATACTCTTAAACGAATTTGTTCCTAAAATCCATATTAATATAGCCTTCTGACCCAAGTTTTGCCATTGGCAACATAATCCAAGTAAGTAAATACTCGTAAACGAATTTCGAATCAACCAACGCTCACTGGCATGTGTATGCCCTCAGGACTGAGCGTCGATATTATTTATGTATGTATGCACATATGTGTTAAGAAACACATATGTACTCGAGTTATCTCGTTATTGTCGAAGCCGCATCATGCAATATTAATACTACTTACTCTCTGTTATTCTCCTTTTTTACTTCATTTGCTGACTTTCCTCGGGCATTTTTCTTTTTGTTTCTTGTTTCACGCTTTGAAGATGGTTAATTTTTTATTGCTGTAGTTTATTTCTGCTTGGCTGCAAATTGAGTTATAATTGTTTAATGTAGTTTTGTATCAAAGCGTGACAAGCCTTTCTAAGGACATACATATGTGTTTTTCCAATTAGTTCAACTAATGTTTAAGTTTGAAGGATCTTTTGCATTTTCCTATTACTTTGCATAGCTTAGTCCGATGCCGAATCAAAGATTCTTATTTTTGGGTATATTTTTCTGTGGTAAAATCACTTTATTTGAGTACACGCGGTAAGCCTGATATTTAAATTTTTTGCTGTTTATTATAGTATCTAATAAAATGTAGGGCCAGTAGAGGAGGGCATACGCAAAAATGTATAAAAACGCTATGAGTTATAATAAAGTTTTGCGGATAGAATTAGTAAATTTATTATAAGCTGCTAACCAGCACATTAAAGATTCTTGAAGATGGTCATGAATTTATGTTCTTAGTTGTAGTAAACGTTCCCCATTTCTGTTGGAATATCAGTCATATCTACATACATATGATATGCATATATGTTTGCGCTGTCCTTTTTCATATTATTACATTTTTTAATTGTTAACACTTTTACGAGTTGTTTCGTGGCGAGCGGAATCGGATGTTCGTTTGTTGTAACGTCGGTGAACAGAAATTTTTTACTTCAGAGGGTAAAGACAGTTGAAATTGCAAGAGCTTATATCAGGTGAATAAGCTGGATGATGCAATACAATCAAACGTCTGTTTTGAAAAAGCTTCTAAGCTATGTACTTAGGTTTATGGAGCCAAACATTGTCACTCGTGCTTTTCCTTCTGGAAAGGAGGCGTCGCCTGAGGAATGTGCTAGCCTAGCTTTGGTATCTGACATATATCGTAATTAATGACCACATCAGTTACTATATGAATGTACTTGTTCTTTTACTTCTGCGTGAAAATCTAAGAGTCCATCAGTGTTCTCCTCCAAAGTGCAGGATATTCGTATAGAAAGTACCTTACGGATTCAGGCTCTTC
Organism: Rhagoletis cerasi; assembly: GCA_029783565.1. Classification (NCBI taxonomy): domain Eukaryota; kingdom Metazoa; phylum Arthropoda; class Insecta; order Diptera; family Tephritidae; genus Rhagoletis; species Rhagoletis cerasi. Next base: position 2,055 of record JAPVRG010247771.1, read on the forward strand.
CTCGTTTTTGGAACTTTTGCGGCAGTAACTGTAAAGCTACCCAAATTTCTCCGCGTGCCTCCCTAAAATGATGTGAGCTGTCAGCAGTAGCATGGCAACGGAAATTTCTCCTCTGCTCGGCGTAAGGAGCCCCATGCCCAACCTCTATCAAGACGGCGAAAGTGGAAAAGAGGAGTGATCTGCGGCAATTTACTAGACAAAAGTTTAGAGCTGTTAGAGCTAACTGATTGCCTTAGAAAATATAATAAATAATGGGTACATACAGAAGGTGCAAAGTTTATCGCAACCGTTGTTGATAAATTCAGTGATCAGTGAGGACAACGTTCAAACACTCAGGTGTTGAGTTTATCAAAAATACACAACTGTTACTGAGATGTTGCGCCTTCTGATCGTGCCCACTTTCTGCGACTGTCCGTATCCGTAAGTACACAAAAGCCTATTGTGTAGCCGCAAATTCGGCTTGAAAAACGCTACAATGCACAAAGGGCAAAATATGTTCATATTTTAGGCATAAAGTCCAATTTTTTTTTGTTTTGTATTTTAAAATTTAACTTGTTTCCTAAATCTAAATATGCCAATTAGTAAAAAACTTATGTAGACTAATTAATAACTAATTTTTCCGGCTCCATTTTGTTCTTTTCGAAAAAATCGCATTCAAAAACAACGAAGTTGATAAAAGTTGGCAAGATCGGTTGTATAGCAGCTATATGATATAGTGCCTCGAACTGAAGAAAACTTGGTAGGGGTCAATTCAGAGCTCCATAATACGTACATAAGCCGTATTTCAGGTCGATAGCATAAAAAACAAAGAAGTCGATGTAAGTCGGCCATATGGCGGCTGTATGATATAGTGCCTCGAACCGAACAAAATTTGGTAGGCCAATTCATAATAAGCCCGAAACAGATACTGCTTTCAGTTTTGGGTATCTATCACTATTCTTTTCAAGAACTCTCCCGCTCTAGTTCTTCCCCTAAAATGTATTTTTAATATGTCCCTTGCGTCGGGTAACTTTATCGATGAATGGAAAATTACCTCTATTGACCCTATATATAAAAGTGGGAATAAAAATGATGTTCGCAATTACAGGCCAATTTCTAAATTATCGATTGTATCGAGACTTTTTGAAACTATTGTCAAAGAAAAAATGTATTTCATCACCAAAAGCTTAATTCTGCCAAACCAACATGGCTTTGTTTCCAATCGTTCTACTGTGTCCAACTTAGCCGTATTTTGTGAATACTGTATTGCATCTTTTTCCGCTGGATTCCAGGTTGACTGCATATATACGGACTTTAGCAAAGCTTTTGACAGAGTGTCTCATTCGATTTTACTTAATAAGTTAGCCTATCTTGGTTTCAATTCTGTTTTTCTGGAATGGATTAAATCCTACTTGACTAAGAGGCGTTGTGTTGTTTCAATATACGACATATCGTCAGATGCATTCATTGCCTCCTCTGGAGTTCCACAGGGAAGTATTTTAGGTCCTTTACATTTTGTATTATTTATAAATGACATTAGCTCATGTTTTTCTTTTGCTAATTTTTTGCTTTATGCCGATGATTTGAGAGTGTTTTCGGTGATCAAAAACGAAAGTGATGCTATTATGCTCCAGGCTGAAATTAATAATCTTAATCTGTGGTGCATTAAACCTCGCCTCTCTTTAAATATTGAAAAGTGCTTTAAAGTTATTTATGCAAAAATTCAAAATGCTTTTTCGACAAATTATAGTATTGCGGATTCACTGCTAGAAACTGTCGTTGGTATAATTTTTACCTCAAATTTTTCTTTTAATAGGCATATTAATCATGTGATTTCTAAATCTTTCTGTGCTTTGGGTTTCGTGAGGCGGACTTGCGTAAATTCTCTGATCCCTATACTCTTAAATTATTATACTCGCCTTTTGTTCGTCCCATTTTGGAGTATGGTTTATTTATTTGGAGGCCATTTCACAAGAATTTCACAAATAGAATAGAGCGTGTCCAAAAGGTTTTTCTAATACCATCGTATAGTAGTCGTTTAGCTTTAATTAATCTGAAGTCTTTGGAAACGAGACGTTCTGTACTCTCCCTGACTTTTGCTTTTAATATTATTAATGGTAGTGTTGATTGCGATTTTCTCTTAGAACGCATTAACTTCAACATTCCTCAGCGTAATTTGCGTAACATTTTGCCGTTCTATTGTGACAGTTGTAAAACTGAATATGCGCGAAATGCCCCCTTGGTACGTGCTTTAAACGAATTTAATCTGATCTCGAATTCTATCTTACTTGATTTCTCGTATCCTAGAAGTGTATTTATTAATATTCTTTGTATTCTTTCTTTTAATTAAATCAATTTCTTTTATTTAATTTAATCAATGGTCTTAGCGACATATTTTAATTATGTAACTAGTCTCTCAGAAACCACTGTTTCACAGACGAATAAATAAATAAACAAATAAATAAATAAATAAATAATTCCATAATAAATATCTAAACAGAATTTCGGGCCGATGTCTTCATATTTAGACTGTACTAGCTGACCCGGCAGACGTTGCAATGCACAAAGTTGTATACATTTTTTTTGTATTTATTTTGCAAGTTAGAGAAAAGCTTTTGTAAACTTGTGGAAAATGTAAAAAGGAGAGAAAAATATTTTTGTGACTGATATTGCTGCTGTTTTATTAAAAAATCTTAAACTTAAATTAAAGCGCTTAATGACTTAGTTTATTTAGTACGTCCTTGGTTGATATTTCGCAGCATTATGATTACAGATCCGACTTTCAACTGGGGACTAAACGGCGGTAGTCCTGGCAATTCACGCGAGTTTAAAAACTCGGTTGAATAGTGTACAACATCTTCTTGGCTAGTAACGGAATCCATCGATTTGTAAGTCGTTAGTTCGCCAGCGATTTCGCGTTGAATCTCGAAATTCAACTCACTGACATCAATGTTTTTTCATACAAACAGTACTCGAACCACAGTAAATGTAACAGCAAAAAATTAGCCAAATCGGTTCAGCCGTTCTCCCGTGATGCGATGACCAACGAACGCCATTTCAATTTTATATATAAGATGAGGAAATTTCAATGTTTTACCTATAGTGCAATGGTCTGGTAGCCGAAGTGACTTTTGTAGTCCTGTTCGTACTGACCTTGTTTTCTAATTTGAATTTGCTTGTGCAACGGATTTTTACTGTTTACCCTTTGTCTAAGATTGTGATTAGCACGCAGAGTGGTCACAGTGCTTCACTCACCTGCTATGTAATTTTCTGTAGTCTTATTGCATAACCGGCTGAACTTTGAACTCCTATAAAGTCTATGTGCAAAGTTTTTAGAAACACGTTCCCTGCTTCCGTAGGTGTTTGATTTCTAAATTAAAATAGGCGTTAAATGGTAAGAAGTTAAAAGAAAGAAAAGTTAATTTTACTCTAGAAATCTAAAGATGAGAGTTGAGTATATTTTAAATCGATTTATACATTACTCCCTAATTTACACCTATGTGCATTTATAAAGGCACTACCGGCTTCAGTTCAATCGTGGAAATTTTTGGTCGGGGTTAACTCCGAGCATAAGTTCTTGCTTAACATGGTTGTTTGTATAAAATTTCAACCTTCTAAATACTATTTTAATGATCTTTCATGTAACTTTTTCAAAGCAACGGTCAAAAAGACGAATTACGGTAGTAGGAGTTAATTGGTTAAGATGTTCTACGAAATCGCATATGTAGCATAGAGCTATGAGGTGGAGCAAATCTTTTGAAAGTTTGACTAACAACTATGAATACTACAATTTCAGCTTAGTTTCTTGGATGCCCTAAAATGACTATTCTACTGTGTTATGCATTGATATTTGATTTGGTAGGCGAAAATTGTTTTACAAAAACAATAAGTAGAGTAGTCTAACCCATGGCAATTGCTTGAATGTAACTAAGTGCATGACTTACAAAAAATAATAAAAAAGTAACTTTCTGCGATGTCTTACTAAAAAATAATTTATGTTTTCTTCTTTCTTCGAAGTCACCACGCATTTTATTAAAAAGCATGTTTTATCGTTAACCTACGCTAATATTTTTACTTTGTCCTTGTGACATCAATATGCGTAAGTATAACGAAATTCAAAAGCCATTGTTTGCTACACCTTGTTTCTACGAATTTGTGTACTCATACTAAGGATTATCAAATTTGTGATCAGAAGTCAATTGTGCCTAAAAACATTCAGTGAACAAGTGTACAAATAATAACTTTTGAATAATGCATATTTTGTGAGAACGCAGACCAGTGTGTCAATACAATATTCACATTAGATTTGAATTTTCGATGGCTATGGAGTACACGCATTCAAAAACGCATCTGTTCACGTACACCCACATACTTTATGACACATGCAGATATGCGTCCTTACATGTACTCGTACATACATGTGTATGTATGCATATGTATGTATGGATATCTACTTACAATACATAATATCTTGTTTGTGTGAGAATATTTGATTATGCCCGCCTGAGTTGAATGAACATCAATTCTTTGCTGCTCCTTTGGATATTGATTTATTTGTTTGTAAATAACAGTGCATACGCGTGCTAAGTGAACACATTTTCATACACATACCACGCAGTAAAAAGACGGCCGATTTTCCGAAAAAAAAAACAGTACATCATGGGTTAAAATTTTACCGGTTAGAACTGGACAGTTGTTTGCATCAAAAATGTTAGCTTTCGACCGGTCCCTAAAGAACCGGTCTTGAGATAGACAAAAAATGAGACTCTGATCAAATTTTACTATTTACTACTTATTTGCCAATAGTTTAATTTTACGCTTTTTATGGGGAAAACTTTGAGATTTATTTTTCGAGTAATGCACCTATTGCTCGTGCACTTCGGGAATTTAATGCATTTTCTATTTTAAACTTGATTTCGCTTTATCTCGATCAAATTTTGTAAAGATTCTAAATTTGATTGCATATTGTGGTATTTATTTTTATTTTTATACTGATAATGTGTACTTTATCTGCCCATGGTGGCTTGGTTGTTATATTTTTGTCTAGTCTGTAAGGTACTTTGTACTGTAGATTAATGAATAATTTAATAAATAAATAAGTAAGTAAATAAATAAATAAGTAAATAAATAAATAAATATGTCTCAAAAGTTACGATTAGCTGTGCTCAACAAAATTTTCAATAAATACATACTTGTAAAGGAAGAGAGAGTAAAACTGACAGAGAGGAAATTATCAGTAAAAGTTATTGAACGCAAAAGCACTAAAAACTTACAAGTAAAAAGCTGGCGTACTGTTTTGACAATTTGAATTTATTTTTGCGATTGAGCTCAAAACTTCTTATTTCGCTTGAGTGAGGGAGTAAGAAAGTGGCAGTGTTAGAATCTTCTTTCCCTCTTCCTTGAGCGAAGAAAAGCTGAATTTTTTCTTTTTTTTACCGAAAGCAAAAAAAAAAATAAGTGTAAGTTTTTGTTTTGTATATACCGCTACCACCTTATATTGATTCGCCTTGGTTATTAAACGTTTTTCCAGTAAAAACTTGCAAGTTTTAGTAAAAGCCGTTAACATTTTTTTTGTATTGAACAAACCTATTATTACATACAAAACAGCATTTGATGACTTCTTTAAGCTTCTTCTTTTTAAAAATAATAGGAATATTGACAATTAGTTTATTTGTTTTAAGTTGTCAAAATCTCATTTATGTTTAATATCATTTGATGTTAGTATTTTCTAAAAAAAAAACTGAAGTATGAATTGAAAAGAGCAATGAAATGTTACATATTTTCATTTTCCTATTTCGCCTAGTCAAAAAGCAGATAATAATGGACAATTGACCACAATAGGACTACCTTATTGTCAGTTGGTGAGTGGACCACTCATTTTCTAATGATACGCCAATGTTAAAAATTACAGTTGAAACCATGGGCAGAGGAATTATGAGGGAATAGTACTGGTGAGAATGGGGACTATCCGAGGGCTAACCTGGCTTGAGTCCGAATTACTGCTGGGTACATATGGAGATATGTACATACATACATGCACATGAATAGGTTGTCAGTCACTCAATCGGCAGCTCTTCAAAAAATGCGCAAAAATTGGTAGCATATTTCTCTGCGCAAATCAAATCTATCAAACTAAAATTGATGTGGCAGTAGCAGCCAGCTACTACTGCATACATAAATTTACAACCACTCGTTGTTTGATTGAATTGAGAGTTTCAGCTTCTACTGATTGGCATGGTACAAGTGCAGCTACATACATAGGTATGTATCAATCTACATTTGTACTTATTTGCGAATATGTTTTTCTCGAACATGCAAAAAATTGCGCACTATGTGAAAAATACCAATTTTCATTGCCAATTCTAGAAAAAATCTCCTTGTCGTTAAGAAATTTATTTTTCCCCTCTTAAATAGCTTTTCTTTCCGTTTTCATACAGTTTGTACAGTGGGCACGCACTTTTTAAATTTGCATGGTTGCATGAGTTTACGAGTGACCAAATTCAATTTCAGCTAATACAGAAATCAAAGGATGGTAATTGAATACTTTTCACAGCAAAAACTATGAAATAATATGAACAAGCAATAACTACATAGTTACGTGTAAATTTCAGACACTTGAAAATCAAACTAAAATACTGATTGTCTGTATATTCCAAATGTTCTATGCAAATCACAATCACATATTAGAGCCAAGATTCCTTTGTATGCAGATATTTAAATATTTTGATATGCTTGTTGTACAGATATTATCTATCTCGATTGTTGGAGTCGACAGAAAGATATGTAAGCACACTTAAGGAAGCCTCCGTAAAGAAATTGGCAAAGCCATATTTGTAATACCGAGAGGTTTCCGGAATCTTAAGCCTATAATTTCTTAAAGATCGGAAAGAACGTTTTCAGGTTTCGGTATTTCAAAAAAAGCTCCTATAAATTTTTCTGCGTGCTTGGCAGAGATTATTTTCCAATTTTCAGTGTGTCTTCATTTCCATTTTGTCTTCGAATGAGAAATTGTTTCTTAAGAATGCACTTCCTTCTCAGAATAACACTCAAGGGTTTGCCATTTCCAGCCGAGGGACGACTTCTTCTGCTTTTGATGTTTTATTCTTTGCAATCAAATTAAGTAAAATTTTAGCACAGTCCCCGATGGACGAGCGCCTCGCCACAATCCGGATCAAAGCCAATTTCTTCAACATCTCGCTCATTTGCACCCACGCCCCGATAGAAGTGAAGGACGAAGCGTTCAAGGATAGCTTCTATGAGCGCTTGGAGCGCATATACGAGCGTTGCCCCCGTCATGATATCAAAATCGTGCTTGGCGATTTCAACGCCAGGGTGAGCAAGGAAGATATCTTTGGCGCCACTGTCGGAAAATTCAGCCTCCACGACGAAACGTCCGATAACGGACTGATGCTGGTCGACTTCGCCATGGAAGGATGCAGTACTAGGTTCTAGCATAAAAAGATCCAGCAAGCTACGTTGCTGTCTCCAGATCGAAAAACGAGAAAACACATCGATAATGTTTTTATAGACGGAAGGCACGCTTCCAGTGTTTTAGACGTACATATGTACACTCCGAGGGCCTAACATCGATTCGGACGACTATCTAGTTGCAGCCAAGTTACGCACCCGCCTCTGTGCAACAAAATGTGCGTGCAACAATGCAAGGAAAGCTCATCGTCGGAAAGCTACAATCACAACAGACGGCCAATATATTCGCCACTCGACTCACACGCTTGCTCTCAGAGAACCTATTTTCAACAAACCGACATACATATGTGAGCAGTGGAATCACATTTGCCGCTCATTAAGTACTGCGGCCGAAGAGGCAATCGGATTTCAGCGAGCCCGAAAGAGCAACTTGTACGACGGGGAATGTCACGAGGATGCAGAGAAAAAAATGCCGCCTACAGGGCCACGCTGCGATCGGGCGCAACGCGGCTTCTGGAGCTGACGGCCTGCCAGCTGAGCTATTCAAGTACGGCGGCGAGAAAATGATAAGGTGTACGCATGAACTTTTATGCAGAATATGGTCAGATGAACACATGCCCGACGAATGGAATTTAAGTGCAGTCTGCCCAATTCACAAGAAAGACGACCCCGCTATACGCGCCAACTACAACGGGATAAGCCTTATAAGCATTGGCTATGAGATCCTAACGAGCGTATTGTGTGAAAGACTGAAGCCCACCGCCAACGAACTGATTGGGCCTTATCAGTGTGGCCTGGTAAAAACCATAGATCAGGTATTCACAATACGCCAAATCTTGGAAAAGACCCGAGAGAAGAGGGTCGACACTCACCACCTAAAGGGTGAACACACCAAAATTGCGACACTTAGAAATTACTTCTGGCTTTGAAATCTAACTTTTTTTAATATAACACTTTGAGGTTTAAATATAATTAAAATGTTGAAATATTAGTTACTAGTTGCTCCATATGTAAGTGATCGGACTTTTCGTGGCACACGGGTCATCATCCTTTGCACGAGTGCATCATCGACTTTACGCGATGCCCACAACCACTTTGTTTTGAAATCTTCAATATTTTCTACCAGTTCAACTGTCTTCTTCAATATTCCCTTCACGATCGACCAATATTTCTCAATAGGTCGAAGCTTTGGGCTACTGGGTGGATTGCAGTCGCAAGGTACAAAATTGATGTTATTTGCATTATACCACTGCAATGTGTCCTTGGCATAGTGGCAACTTGCCAGGTCCGGCCAGAACAGTGGTCTACTACCATGTCTGTTAATAAACCCATCCCAATAAACTCGGGCGTTCATTGTCCCGGATGTCATCAAAGGGCTGCTTTTGCGGCCACAGATACAAATGTATTGCCAAACCATGTATTTTTTTGGAAACTTGGACTTAATTTTCAACTTACAGCTTGCAGGGGCGTCTTGACGACTTTCAGGAGTATAAAATATGTTGACCAGCAATATATTTGAGATTTTGAAAATAGTAGGTTTCGTTGTCCATAACAATACATTTGTATATTGTAATTTGGGATTCATACAACTTCCGCCTGCAGGATTTCGTTGTAATATTCTGCTTTTCATCTCGATCTGGCACTGTGTGAGCTTTGAAACTTCTCAGTGAAGCTTTACTTTTTGTACAAAATACTGCGATTTACTTACGAATTTTTCAACAGAACGCGACGAATCTTGCGAAAACGCTCTGAGGACCTTCCGGGCACTGTTTTTATCACTTTGGTCGTGCTCACCTCCGTACTCAGATTTTCTAGTAACAGCCAGACGATCTTTGTACCGATTAAAACCCCTGGAAACTGTCGAGCGGTGCAATTTAATATTTTTAGCAATGTTACGAGCACTTAAAGCCGGATTTTTTAAGAACTCGTGCAAAATAATTTGTCTCACTTCTAACTCGGTTGTCGTTTTTGACTAAACTAAAAATCAAATAAAATTTTTCATACGTGAAACTATGGTCATGGTCTACTCATAGTATTTGAATTTCAAAATATTTAAATCTTTTTGGGTAAGTTCTAAGTTTACCAAAGTGTCGCAGTTTTGGTGTGTTCACCCTTTATTTGTCGACTTCAAAGCCGCTTTCGACAGCACGAAAAGGAGTTGCCCATATGCCGCGATGCCTGAATTTGGTATCCCCCAAAACTAATACGGCTGTATAAAATGACGTTTAGAAATACCACCAACTCCGTCAGGGTTGGGAAGGACCTCTCCGACCCATTTGAAGCAATGCCCGCTCTCTCCGTGGTACGAAAACCACGCTCTATAAGTCACTCATCATGCCCGTGGTGGTATATAGCGCAGAAGCATGGACAATGCCAACATCCGATGAGGAGGCCCTTGGAATATTCGAGAGAAAGATTCAACGGAAGATTTACGGGCCTTTACGATGGCACGATGAGCTGTACGAGTTTTACAACGAC
>JAPVRG010247777.1:0-12996 GCA_029783565.1 Rhagoletis cerasi
AATTGCAAATATCAAATTTGAGTCAATAAGCTTCAGTAGTTACTGAAATATCGTAGTTTATGCATTTTTTCGAAAATACCGTTATATGGGAGGTGGGCGTGGTTATTGTCCGATTTCGCCCATTTTCAATACCAACCTACCTTGGTTAAAGGGCAACCTACATACCAAATTTCATTAAGATATCTCAATTTTTGCTCGAGTTATCGTGTACACGGACGGACTGACGGACGGACGGACAGACAGACATGGCTTAATCGATTTTTTTTTTCATTCTGAGCATTTTGGTATATATATGTCTATATCGATCTCGATTCCTTTAGGCTGTTACAAACAACCGTTATGTGAACAAACTTAATATACCCTTGTGCACAAGTGCGCTCGGGTATAAAAATAACAAAAAAATTATCTTGAAAAACATTGTGAGCAGTGCTTTAACTGTAAATTTTTAGTCAGTTGAACTGAAATCATTTGGATACAATCACCCCGCTTATAAGCACATTGTTGCGCACATTTTATCTGCGCATAAGGAGATATCTACTTATGAACTTCATACCACCTTGTGAATTCGATCAATCGATTCTGCTGGAAAATATCCATATTCAAAGAACTGTTCGATTTCCAATACTTAAGTATGTACATACCTATGTACATACATACATATGTATATAAACTTTCACTGTATATAAACTTTCATTGTTTTTATACATATATGTATGTACATAAGTGCAACATTGAATAGGAAAATGAGAGAAAACACAATTTGCTATTTATAGCTGCCTTCTCAAAACAGAGAATTTATTGCAAAATTCTATTCACAATTTCGATGTTAAATATAAACAAATAGGCGAACAATACCCAGTGAGACATATCATTATCTAAATTATTATAATTATTACTATCAAAGCACTGCTTCAGCAGTTTCATGCAAAAAAGTAATGCGTCCACAATCTTCCCAATATCCATATACTTAAAACAGTTTCATAACGCTCATTTAGCAGAAGGCTGTCTCTGGTTGAAGAACGGAATTTTTCAAATTACAAATTACAAAAAACAAGTAATTAAAAGAAAATTTAAGACAAGCTTTTATTAGTTGTTAATAAAAAAGTACTAAAAGGGACAATTTTTTTGTGTAGCTATTCCTTTTCATGTATGTAATAATAATAATAATATAATAGATTGGCGCTTACACAATATGTTGGTGTTTGACCGAGCTTCTCCTTCAATTTGTGCCGTGCGCCTTGATGTTGTCACGCAAAGGGGATGGACCTACAGTTTTACGCCGACTCCAAACGGCGATTGTATTTTTATGAAAAGCTTTTTCATGGCGGAAATACACTCGGTAGTTTGCCATTGCCTGCCGAGGGCAACCGCGGTTAAGAAAAAACGTTTTTTCTATATTTTTTTTTTGCGATTTTGCTCGGACCAGAGCTTGAACCCAAGTCGCATGGAGTGGTAGTGCGCACTTCTAACCACTACACCACAGCGGTCGCCAATAAATTCCAAACATGAACCATATAGGACCATAAATACGGGTTTCTGAAATATGTTGACACCTGCGCCACATATTGAACTGTCATCAGGTTCTGAGCTAAGTTTGAAGCTTCAAGTCTCTAGCTCTCCGGGAAGTATGTATATGAAGATTTGATTACACACAGGTGAAATTTAACCCTCTAATGCATACATAAGTCCGCCTAAAGGCAATTCTTTTAAAATGAAATCTAAGTAGGCGATGTTTGTTCTATTTACCCTACACATCGAAACATCCATAAAACTACTTGGGTGATTTTTGATCAAAGAAGAAAGAACCAAATTGATCACGTTGTGACAGACGAAAGATGCATATGCATCTGTACGATAAAGATCATATCTACGTCAGGCAATCCGTCGGAAGATTGACGTCGGAAAGCTGCAGTCACAACGGACCGCCGAGAAATTTCGCAATCGCCTCAGTTCTCCATAAACTAGAAACTCTTCGCCTCCTGGTGCCCGAAAGCACACGGATCAAAATAAAGCGTCGATCACCGCCCCGTGATGCAACCATTCTGTCAGTACCAATTGGCAGTGTGGGTGTTGACAATTCACCACCTTAGTCGAGTTCGAGGCCTACCTAAACCTCTGCCGTACTCTGGGTCCGGCACCCGGTTGCAATGCAACACCACATTGAGTCGACAAGCAAACTCTACCAGCATTTGGGTTTTAAACCACAGCCACCACGATACTCCCCGAGGGGCCGTACCCTAAAGGAACAGGCCAGAGCAAATATAGGATGCTCTGGGAGCCCGCGCTCCCCCGTGGTACCAGATTGAGCACTCTGGTCAGGCTGTGAAGCCGAAACTTGAGTAGACACCACTCCGGACTGGCGACCGTTGACTAGGGTACCTCAGGGTTGTCACACCCGTGATTCAGTGAGCTACGGGAATTGATCGCAGATTATCAACCCCCGCAACTCCCGAATCCCCTTGAGGGGAAGATTTGGATCAGTAGAACACTCTCAAAGTTTTTTTTTAGTTTCGATAAGTCGCTGTTCTACAAAGTGGAAATGATTTCTCTGAAAATCGCTGCGGGCGTTCTCCTTTTCATTGGATTATAAAGTGTTGTCTCGACGTCGTTCTGCAAACTCAGCTTCTCATGATCCAATTCAATCCAATTACAAACTTTTTTTTTCGCGACCCACTCTAATGTATGTACATACTTATGTATATGTATATATGTATGAATGGAAATATGCACAATAATTTAGAACTAATCATTTTATTGCGTTGCTGTGTCCAAACAAGCAAAATACTTGCAAAATATAGTGAACATATTTGTTTATATTTTCTAGTGCGCAAAATCTCCTACACTTTCTAATTTTTTGCACAAATTCACTTTCTCTGAACATCTCGCTGCTTAAAAAGTGCTTTGAGTACTTTGCCTTCGAGGAAGATACGAGTTCTTTCAATGAATCTCATTCACAATTTCATTCCGTTGGTATTCGTTCATGTGTTATATACTTACATAAGTATATACCCTGCAGGAATAGGTATTGGGTTTGACCTGGAATACTACCAGTTAGCTTTTTAGCTCACCTAGTTAGTATTCTATCTTCTTCTAATTCTAGCAACTGGTATTTTTAACATGGCGATATTTTACGAAATGTCATTTGTCCGGCAATGCATAGCACCTACCAGTAGAAATACTAGTGGCATCATACCAGCAGACTACATCCAGAAAAAAGTCAGCTAAATATATTTCGCTCCACATATGACTTGGTAACTAAATATGACCAAATAATGTATCTATGACTAAATCAATTGTTTAGAGAAACATATTTAGTTGACGTAACTAAACTCTTTTCACAGTGCAAATACCTGCTGATGCAAACCCCGAGAAGGAAATGGAGTATCTTATGAACATTTCGCTTGTTTATGTCTCGACAAATGAACAAATTTTCGCTAAATGCATTCGGTTTTGAGTATTATGCGAACAATTTCATTTGTTTTTCATCAAAATTTCCGCAGCTGCTCTCAAGTATACAGGATAACAGCTGATAGTCTAATCTCGGTTAAATACAGCCAGATTGGGTGTTTATACAGAATCAAACTCGTATTGAAAAACTGACCCAAATTGAGTTGATGCTTTCCATTTCAAGACAATTGGCCAGGTACGGGCATGATTTTCAATTTCGATAAAACTGAAATATGTTGTTTGTTGGTCAAAATAATGAGACCCGTATTTTGTTTTTTGTCTCAAACAAATTTTTTAGCCGACTTATAAGCTATGTATTTTGTTTTTTAGATAAAAATCGATATATCGGGAATTTTTTCTTTCAAATGTCCTTTGTTAAAAATTAATCCGAGAGCCGACCGCTTAAAAATATGTTGCATTTTGTCCTGAAATGAAATAACCAAAATCCAATAGTTGGTATCTAGGGCAACTGTAAATCACCGACTTGCCATCCCCTAGCCTGGCAGGATCATAGCTTTTGATTAATGAAAAGTCATAACATCGTCGAAAAAATATGTTCCATCGTGTCCAGAGAGTTAGGCGACTTCCGGAAGGTTTCAAGATCGGGGCGAACTCCTGTAAGCACCATGGCGACCTAGTGACCGATGTCCAGAACGTACTTAAATTATGGAGGGACAACTTTTCCACCCTATTGAATAGCAGCAGCGGTGAAAATAGTGGAGAAGACGAACCTGAGACCCCAGTTGATGATGATGGAGTCGATGTCCCACCGTCTGACTATGACGAGGTACGAATAGCAATCACTCGGCTTGAAAACAATAACACTTCTGGAGCTGACGATCTGCCAGCTGAGCTATTCAAGTATGGCGGCGAGGAGTTGATAAGGCGCATGCATCAACTTTTATGCAGAATATGGTCAGATGAACTCACGCCCGACGACTGGAATTTAAGTGTGCTCTGCCCAATCCACAAGAAAGGCGATCCCGCCATACGCTCTAACTACCGCAGTATCAGCCTTCTAAGCATAGGTTATAAGGTCCTATCGAGCGTATTGTGTGAAAGACTGAAACCCACCGTCAACGAACTGGTTGGGCCTTATCAGTGCGGCTTTAGACCTGGTAAATCCAAAATGCCAAATCTTGGAGAAGATCCGAGAGAAGAGGATTGACACTCACCATCAGGAGTTGCCTATACGCCGCGATGTCTGAATTTGGTATCCCCGCAAAACTAATACTGATGTGTAAAATGACGTTGAGCAATACCAACAGCTCCGTCAGGATTGCGAAGGACCTCTCCCAGCCGTTTGATACCAAACGAGGTTTCAGACAGGGCGATTCCCTGTCGTGTGATTTCTTTAATCTGATGCTGGAGAAGATAATAAGAGCTGCAGAACTTAACCGCTCTGGAACAATTAACTACAAGAGCGTGCAATTGCTGGCAGATGCTGATAGCATCGACATCATCGGTATCAAAAAACGCAAGGTACGTTCTGCCTTTTCCAAGTTGAATAAGGAAGCAAAGCGAATGGGTCTGGTGGTAAACGAAGACAAGACGAAGTATGGCCTGTCATCAAAGAATAAGTCAGCGTATTCGCGCCTCGGCACCACGTCACTGTTGACAGTTATAATTTCGAAATAGTAGAGAACTTCGTTTAACCGATAATAATGTCAGCCTTGAAATCCAACGAAGAATCACTCTTGCGAACAAGTGCTACTTTGGGCCGAGTAGGCAATTCAGAAGTAGAGTCCTCTCTCGTCGCACGAAAACCACGCTCTATTAGTCATTCATCATGCCTTTGCTGATATATGGCGCAGAAGCATGGACAATCACAACATCCAATGAGGGGATCCTTGGAGTATTCGAGAGAAAGATTCTGCGGAAGATTTACAACGGCGAGTATCGCAGACGATGGAACAACGAGCTGTACGAGCTTTACAAATATAAGGTGGAGAAAGACTTGATTTCACTTGGCATTTCCAATTGGCGTCAGTTGGCACAGAAGCGAAGCAACTGGCGTGCTTTGTTGAACTCGGCCAAAATCGCTTATGCGGTTACATCCTCAAACAAGAAGAAGAAGTGTCCTGGAATACAACTTCCAAATTTCGAAATATTTGAACGTACTGATTCCAAAAGTAAGGTCTTGCCATATCTTATCCTGACAGAAGTCCTTGGCAAGTCGGCTTGAAAAAAAGATGCAATACTTTCAAGCCGACTTGCCAAGGATCAAAACTATGATCCTGCCAGGCTAGGACCTGGCAGGTCGGTGATTTCATAGATACCAACTATTGAATTTTGGTTATTTCATTTCAGGACAACATGCAACATATTTTTGAGCAGTCGGTTCCCCTGATAGTACCAAGTATCTAAGTTTAAACAAAATGTTTAGCCCTTGTGTACTGCAATTATATTAAGATATTATAAAACGGTACATAATTCAAAAATTTAAAAAGTTAATGGATTAATAAACAACTAAATCCGCTTTTATTCACTGAGCAACCTTAAAATAATGAACAGTGTAAGTTTGAAATGAAACAGAACCAAACTTAACCAGAAGTATGCATTTTTGTGTTTAATTAAAATCAAAGTGAAAATTTGACAATCAATTTATTTGAAAAAACGCAAAATGCTTTTGGTTGTGAACTCGGATTCCTAATAAGGAAGGGCCATACTTTATTGCAGTACTGTCAGATTTAAAAGCGCATAATTTAAAAATTTAAAAACACATAATTCGAAAAACAACACGAAAAAAATTAGTAAACTTAATTTTAAGTAATGCAAAAAACAAAATAACGAAATCTAATACCGATTTCTTATAATAACAATTTGAATTGTACATTTGAAGTTCTCAGTTTTGAAAAAAAAATTGCTGAAATTTGTCAAGTTTGGGCATCCATACCTCCCAGCAGAAAAACGATAGAAAGGTGAAAAATTACTCTCAAATGTATAATTTGATGGGGAATATAACTGCGTTTTTATTTTTCAAAAAAAAAATCACTTTTTAAAAATTTAATTTGATCACGCTTGGCCCCAGTGTGAGCCGACTTAGCTCGTACCAGTTAATGAACTGGTATTTTTACTGAGTGGTTTGGATTTTCATGACTGGGTAGATACATATGTGCATAAATATATTTATTTATATGAATTTTCACTTTTTGGCACAATGCGCTTGTAAATATGTACAGTTATTTTCATACATAGATCGATCTCTATTCTTTTTTTACATACTGTGCATATGCATTTAAATATGTATGTATGTATGGACATACAGAAGTATGTATGTTTGTGCATATGTGCCCATATGCAATTGCAGATATGTACATACATATTATATATGTAAGTATGCACGTTCATGAATACACATTCGTTTATTTACAGCGTTTGGTCTTTAAATAATTTTTAGTACTATTAATTAAAATGTCTCACATATTTCCGGTGACTTTCCTTAATTGCGGCGTATCTGTCTTCTGCTTCCAGGCTGGATTTAAATTTAATATCTCTGAACGTTAAGTAATTTCTTGTATGTATTCACAAGCTACCCGTATACAATCCAATAGTGTACTATGCGTAAGGTGTATTCTTTTAAGCTATTTGATGTACCTACTACGGTTATACATATGTACGAATCTATCCGCAGGCATTCGTATTCATACATATGTACATATGTATATATATACACACATATTTCTTGTTGATCATTATTATATAAATATGCTGGCGAAAGATTTGTACGCTAATCTGCTCTTAAAATTCCACGAAAGTTTTCGCACTCACAACACTTTTGCACGAGTTTCCACAAAACGGTTTACTAGATTATTTTAACAAAATTATTTTACGTTTTTCATTTGTAACATTTTGTGGAATTTTTTATTGAAGACATATATACATATGTATGTATGTAGTTACATGGAGGCATGTTTGTATGCGCCTTTTACACGTAATGATAAACTTATTTGCAGCCCGCAAATTTTCATACTCGTACCTCGATAAATGTGTAACCATTCACGCTTAGTTATGCTCGCACTCGTCTATTCGTATTTTCAATTTTCCACATTTACCTCAATGAGATGCTAGCAAATACTTGATTTGAAAATGTTCTCGTTCGGGTACGCACTCACACCCTCTTCTAATGGCGGCACAGTTCCACAAATTTGCCTACAACACTATGGCTTCACCATTGAATTGTTCGCGTCCGAGCATTCGCTTTCACGTCTGTATGTTCCTAATTGGAGCAGCGTATTATCCAAACTGTAGGCTAATGCGAGCAATGGTCGTTCGATCCGCCATATCATCCCGGCTGCCAGAGATACTGCTTTGTTCCTGTAGCAAACGCCCTCAGTTTATGCTCAAGAGTGCTCAGATCAGTGGTAGCGCTCACGCCCGCTATACGCCTGCGCCTGCAGTGCGGATCCGTCGCCGGCGATCTCATCTGTGCTTCCGCACCGCATGGCTCTTCCATATGGAAATATATGCATACATATGTGGTATGTAAAGACATTGAGTATACTTTGCGGCACATTGGAAACAAGCGTTCACATTCACTCAGCTGCGATTCGCACTCATCAATTACACTCAATTTTCATAAGTACATTTCAACAGTGAAATTTCTGAAATTAAAAGAAATAAACTATCCCCTGTGGAAACATACGTATGTGTGAATGCATCAGCGTACGTTCAAATACATGTACGTATTTTAAGCAAATTTCTGTTTTATTTCAGCCCGGCGGAGCACATGTAGCCATACTTCCCGCATTTCTGTGTACTTTTTGTTGTTGGTTATTTTTCCTAAAAAGTCACAATCCCATACATGTGTTGCAAGCCTGTTGTTAGTCTATTGTGCCAGTCTGCCACTCCATCTTTCTATCTGTTTGACAGTTCCATTCTCTGTTTGTTTGTAGGTAGATTTAGCGCGTATTTGCGGACCATTGAACGCACTCAGCGTCATCAGTCCGTACATAAAAGTATGGAACCGCGCGACGTTTGGGAGACTGCTTAAACAGTAGTAGCACCACCAGTGACAACAGATGCAAAAACTTCAGCAAATAATACGATTATAAAAACACTATTTACTAAAATAACATCACATTTGGCCATACATATGTACATTATGTATATATGTTTTTATGTACTCACCTTAAAACATAGTAATATATATGTATGATGGATTGGCGCTTACACAATGTGTTAGTGTTTGGCCGGGCTTCTCCTCCGGTTTGTGGCGTGCGCCTTGATGTTGTCAGACAAAGGGGAGGGTCCTACAATTTTACGCCAACTCCGAACGGCGAATGTATTTTTATGAGATTTTTCAATGCATAAATACTCTCGGAGGTATGCCTTTGCCTGCCGAGGGGCGATTGTTATTAGAAATTTTTTTGATGTTGGAAAACTGGGCTCGAACCCAGGCCCTGCTGAATGGTAGTGCGCACTACACCACATCGGTCGCCTTAAAACATATCTGCATAAATATTATGTATGAATGACATACATATGTTTATTAGGATGCCTCGTGTTCTTTCTTACTCGGTGGGGAGGCCATATTAAAGTATCAACCAAACTATGTTCAAAAAGGAGACCGGCAGTACGCCGTAATTATTGCACACTCATAGCCTTGCCAGATAGAGTACTTGTACGTCAATACCGGACAAGTATGCGAAAGATGTAGCGTACGTAACGCAAAGAGACGCCACATTGAAGGCGTTGTGTTTGTAAAAGTAATGGTAAAAATTCATTTTGTGGTTACCTCCGATAATTTATCAACAACAAAGTGGACATAAATGAAAGGTTTTTTAAAACAACTTTTGAACGGTTAAAAAATCAATTTTCACCTTCGGATTTGTGATATTGGCAGTAAAATGATTCTTTTGACACCCCTTTCTACCGATTTGGATACATTTTGGGGGACCGTAAACTGCACCAATACCGCAGACTATGCATTGCCGGACTTGCTTGCGTCAAAAGTTGAATGTTGGCCAACGTTCGTTGGTTCCGTCGACGCAAGGGTTGTCGATCTGGCGCTCTCCATGCAAACACACAGTCTACTCAAGTGTCAGTTTCATCCGTGAGCGAAACGGACGCAACGTACTCTATCTGGCAGGGCTATCAATCAGTACTCCTTTCTTCGATGACTGAACACCGCATTTACTCGATACTCGATACGCGTACTAAATACACAATCCCTTAGCAAATATAACTTCACTTATTGATTACATATGCAAGTTTTTAACCGATTTCTTCTTTCGGCTTTTATAGTTTTCATAACAGAAAAGGACCACTCTGCGCACCGTGACAACGTACTTGAGATCATGCTTAGTAGCTAACAATGCTGCTCATGCTTTTGGTACTTTATTCGAATTCGAGCTAATGAGGTGTTTACATGAGGCGATTTTCAGGCAACAAAAGTTGAATGCCAAAAAGTTGGCTACCCCTCTTACATGCGGCGATTTAAGTTGAACGTGAATTACTTACTTGCTTGAATTAAATGGATTTTAATCGCGAAATTTTAGCAACACTGCAGTGATTAAATAAAGTATTATTGCCCAAATTTCACTTTCAAGCAAAATATTTTTGTGTATAGAATGGTCTGTTCCTGTAATTTTCGAAAATATTCATGTAAAAATGCAAATCTGCGCGTAAGGGAACAAACCCACACAGAGTTGCACGAAAAAAAGTTAAACGGGTTTAAAGTTCACTGGCGACCAACTTTGTGGAAAGCGATTGTTGAATGGCCGTTTGCACCGGGCGATTGTTGCTTTCAACTAAAAGTTGCCTGGAAAATCGCCTCATGTAAACACCGTATAAATATGATTTTGTAGCACCTTATTTTCAAATGTTGCTACAGAGTTGAGTACTTTGAGCAATGGTCGCCAGACAAAATGAAAAAAATTGTGCATCTTAAAAAGCGGTAGATTTGAAGCCTTGGCGACAGATGTTGTAGTAGATCGTCACATTTTTAAAAATATGCGGTAGAAGTGTGCAACCTGATGACACCGCATTTAATTATTTTTTAACTGCAAATTTCTTTCCTCACTGCTGCACAGTGGTTCAGCTTTCATACAAGGCGCGTATAATGATTTATAATGATACGATTGATTATTTAAGTCGTGGTTTTTATTACTGGAATAACTACCTTATAATTCACTATGACAAAAATTAAAAAAAAAAAAAACACAACTCTTAACTATAAGAGTGAAAATAAGTCACAGTAATGCAAGTTACAAAAAAAAAACATAAAACTTCTTTGCTAACATTAGTTCACGAAATAAGTACTCAATAATTCTAACCCTTCTTTTATGTAATTTTCGTAGACTTGTAATAAATGGATCTGATTTAAGAAGTCTGTTTAGTAGATCGGAAAAACTTGCGCGCGGTATTACCGTCGTTTTACGTTAAACCTCTTCCGCTTCACGGTTTATTCAAAATAAGACCCGATCGTTCCTTGAACTGATTTTGAATACACTTCGTTTTCTGTTCGACATAAACTGTATGCTCTTTTAATCTAGCCTATAATTTTTTTAAATCAGTTCTATAAGATAAATGAATAAAACATTCGAAAACCTTGTCCATGAATGGAGTGGCGATACACCGAATTCATATTTACTTGAATCAACTACTTTATTCTGGCGTTTTTCAATATCTTTCATTCATTAGGGGTATTCGTCTAAACGCGTAAATGCCTCGTAAGCGCGTAAACCTCGTAAATAAACCGGTGTTCTATACACAAGGCATTACAAGGCATTTACGCGTTTAGACGAATACCCCTATTGAGTAAAAATTATTACTTACTCCATGATTCATCTCACTAGGTGTTGCGCCACAAATGTATGTACCACTTACTACATGAAGCATCGGAACAAACCTTGCTATCAATCATGGTAAACTGTAATGAGTGGTGCACCTTTAGTTCGCGACCTTTTAGGTAGTAAATAGATAGAAAGCATTAATTGGCTGAATTTATTTTTGAAATTAACATTTTGTTTTAAAAATTCACATATGTATAATTAGACTGACCCAATTTTGCCCGATGTCGTTATTTTTTTGAGGCTGATAGCTAAAAACTTTGGAATACCTACTTGTAAAAATTCACCTGACCAAGTCTGGTTGCGAAATTCAAATATGGTAGTGGTCAGTGCTGACAACACTACTAGAAACAATTGCATCGATCATGCAGCACAGCGCTCATCAAAATCTGTTAATCACACATTCTTCTCTTCTTGTTTGGCGCTGTAACCGCCTAAGCCATTTTGGCCGAGTCTAACAAAGCACGCCAGTTGTTTCGCTTCTGACGCCAATTGGAAATGCCAAGTGAAGCCAAGTCCTTCGCCACCTGGTCTTTCCAACGCCTCTTCCCCTGCTACCACCAGCGGGTTTCGAGTCGAATACTTTCAGTGCTTTCAGCCAGCGGAGCCGCTGTACCTTAATTCGCTGCACAATATCCATGTCGTTGTAAAGTTCGTAGAGCTCATCGTTCCATCGCTGCGGTACCTACTCGCCGTCGCCAACTCGTAAAGACCCGTAAATCTTCCGTAGAATCTTTCTCTAGAATACTCCAAGGGTCGCCGCATCGGATGTTGTCATTGTCCATTCTTCTGCGCCATATACCAGCACGGGAATGATGAGTGACTTATAGAGCGTGGTTTTTGTTCGACGGGAGAGGATTCTACTTCTGAATTACCTACTCAGTCCAAAGTAGCACTTGTTGGCAAGAGTGATTCTTCGTTGGATTACAAGGCTGACATTATTATCGGTTAGTGCTGGTTCCCAAATAAACGAATTTCTCTACTGTTACGAAATTAAAACCGTGAACAGTGACGTGGGTGCCAAGGCGCGAATGCTCTAAACTTGTCTAAAGCCACACTGATAAGGCCCAATCAGTTCGTTGACGGTGGGCTTCGGTCTTTCACACAATACGCTCGATAGGACCTTATAACCTATGCCTAGAAGGCTGATACTGCGGTAGTTGGCGCGCATGGCGTTGTCACCTTTCTTGTGGATTGGGCAGAGCACACTTAAATTCCAGTCATCGGGCATGCGTTCATCTGACCATATTCTGCATAAGAGTTGATGCATACACCTTATCAACTACTCGCCGCCGTACTTGAATAGCTCAGCTGGCAGGCCGTCAGCCCCAGCAGCTTTGTTGTTTTTCATCCGCATAATTGCTATTCGTACCTCGTCATAGTCAGGCGTTGGGACATCGAATCCGGCATCGTTGACTCGAGCTCGTCTTCTCTACTACTATATTCAGTGCTGCTGCCATTCAACAGGGTGGAAAAGTAACCTTCCGTAAGTAGCCTAACTCTCTGGTAAAATTTTCGGGCGTTTCTCATGTCGGCCAGCATTTCAAGCTCTTCGTACACTTTCGGTCTCTCTCTTCTTTTTGTGGCAAATATGTCTCGCTTCCCTCTTCAGCTCCCTATATCAGTACCACCTAGCTCGCGGTGCGCCTGATCGCAGCCAAAGACCGTAAATTTTATAAGAAGCGACAACTCGTTATAATTTTAGCGAGTGTGAAGATCAGGAGCGTGCCTTCTCTTTTCATCCAATCAAAAAACG
>JAPVRG010247804.1:0-11585 GCA_029783565.1 Rhagoletis cerasi
ATTTAGTATAAGTAATGTGTAGCTCCTAAAGAAATCAAGGGTTAAATTAAGTTTTTTGATGTTCATGAAAGGTATGAAGCCTTCGGCATAGCCGAAGACAGTGCTGCCCTTACTTGTTTAGTTTTTATTTAGTACTTTTTTGGTTTTCTGTTATTCAAATGTACGAAAGTGAAATGGTAGTTTCAGTACTAGTTTTGATAATTTACGCTGATAATTTTTTCTTTGTTTAATATTTTCAGAGCTTCTGAACTTCAAATTTACTAAAACAATTTTAAATCATTCCCAGATTTGGCCAACAAAGAATGGCCAGCACTTCTTGTCAGACGCCAGCATTTTTCCTTTTGGCAATTTACGTGATCAGCTAAAATGTTTGGCTATCAATACATTTCCATGCTTATTCAATCGACAATGCATACGCTTACTACATATACATAAGTACAAGTTGACTCCAATATGTACATAATATGCATATATACATTAGGGTGGGTAAACAAAAATCAAGTTTTTTTTTTGGATCTGACACACGAAAACTAGTTCCTAGGTACCTCTAGAAAGTACTTACCAAATCTGAGCTCTTAATATTAACGGGTAGATTATGCTCATAGTTTTCCATTTTCAATTTAGTCTCGTACAAAAAAGGTCATATCTTATCACCAATAGATCGCTAAACCAGTTGCATCGTCAATAATTATAGGAAATTGAATGCTCTACAAAAATGGTCCGGTATACTCTTTTCATTAATCTAACCGTTTAAAAATATTCAAGGTCAAAGATTGAAGTATTTTAAGGAAAATAATTCTTTGTTTTGAATTTTGCAACTTACTAAAAAATAATTATTGACAAATGAGCTTCAATTATTTCTATAGGAAATTGAACGCTCTACAAAAAAGGTCTATTGTGGTTAATCGATTACTCAAACCATTTAGAAGATATTCGCAGTAGAATTCCAATGCCTACTGATTTTAATAGTTTTTTAATAAATATTTTCAATTTATTCATTTAATTAAGCTATTCAATGCTAAATTAGAAATACAACGATAAACAAATGTCACGCATAAAGGCAGCGGGTAAACCCATAGGGGGACTTTATAAAATCTGTGTAGATAATTTTAAAAAGGACCTGCGCAAGACGTCCGCTTTGTACTGTGTACTTATACATTAAAATAAGCAGAATATAGTTTAAAAAAAACTAAAAACACGCTTGCAGCAGCTGCCAGAAGAGAGTTACAAACAAACAAGCAAGCAAGCAAGCAAACAAACATACAAGTGAAACTAATATAAGCGTGTTAATATGCCGGCGGCGTCGCAACAATTTGGCAGGCTGTCATGATGAGCGATTGAGCTTAAAGTATGTTTACATATAAATATAATCTCAATTAAAGCTCGTTCGTTAATCACCCGTTTACACAGTACAATCTCGTATAAATACCTGTCACAACTCAAGGAAAAGATCAATTTCTTCTCTGTGGCATTGTGATCACTTTTTTCTGCTAAATTAAGCAATTTAAACACTTGTTAACTCATTTTATTATAAATACGTTTACAAACCTCTTTTCGTTGCTAACGTCCATTTTTGTTTACTTTCATATGACCTTTCTTTCGCAAAAATATTCGATAAAACTACGATGGACACCGACAAGTTATAGGTATAATCTGAGATTATTTTATAATTACAGATTAATGAGGGAGGAATTTTGTATGGCTAATCTCTTTTAGGGAGTTAAGCTCGAATATGAGGATAGTCTCTATACATGTAAACATACTTTTAGACTCATTTTCTACTTGTAAAAACATGTACATATATGTGTGTATGTATGTATGTACATAAAGATATACTCGTAGTAAGCCAACCCTGTAGGGGAAATCTCTAGTTCTGAATTGGTTCGCTTCTAGTACATTAAGAACCACTACTAGTTCGCGATAAATCTCTTTTTCGTACAAACTGGTGAATTTAACACGGCGATGTCATAAGAAATGCAAATTCTCCGCCGCTGTATTACCTTTTCTTTCGTTCCGAACCAGTTTTAAATTTCACAGTTCAATGGTAGCGATTTGAAATTATTTATAAAGGAATGTGTTTTCAATTTAAAATCAAATTTGTTTGAATGATTGTAAGAAATGTACCTACCTTGGCTAAAGCTGAGTGTTCAGAGGTGCTTGCTATTATTATTCCAGAAGGTCCCAGGTTCGAATGCGATCAGACGCAACATGTTGAAATGATAGTGAAAATTTCTGTTTTGTATTTCCTAACTATGAAAAAGCATCTGTGAAGTACAGAACGAAAGCGTATCCGAACGAAAAAACCGCCAAACAAAAATCTATTTGAGTAAACAAAATATGGATTGACGCCCCCCTGCATCCCTTTTTCGATAGTTCCGAACCAGTTCTAAATTCGTCACCTCAGATATAGATATGGAAAAAGTGGACTTAGCGACTTTTCACTCTTATGTAGCTAGCGATATATAGTTTTAAAAAGTAAAATAAAATAGTAGTTTTGTAAAAGTACCACATTTCGCCGACTGGTGGGGATCTAGTTACCTACTGTCGGACTGGTTCATTTTTGGAGATAAAGATCTAGTACAGAACTACAAATTTGATTTACTAGTTCGGGGTTTTCCTGCAGGGTACTTGCCCGTACTTTTATTTTCTTCTTGTATTTCCTCTCCTTTTTGCTGTTGCTTGGCAAAAGAATTCAAAAGGCGATTTTGTTCTAAGAACAGGTCATTGCTACCCCTTTTTGGTTTGCTTGTTTTCTTTTTTTACCTTTTCGCTTCATGACTAGCTCGGTTGATTTTATTACAGGTACTCGGAGTGTAATGCATAATGATTGCAGGTTGAGGAAGGCAGGATTTATTAAATCAAGTATTCGGCAGGCGAACTTTGCACGAAAAAAATTTATATGCACATCATTCCTTTGCTAGTTTTGTGCAGGGATTATCCTTACCTGGAGCCATGAACTGCACAGTTAGTGTCCAAAGCTGCAATAACAAATATATTGTAAATATTTGTTGGAGTGATTATAAAAATCCACCACAACGCATGCTTATATGTGGGTATTTTTTTTTCTTTTTTCTTTGCATACCCATTACTTCCGAACGCGGTGGCGACTTGGATCATAAAACCGCCCGCCGGCATTAGTTTCAAGGTCATGTTTTTTCGTTCATATTTAAATATTATTTTATGTACTTTGTTGCCCATCTTTTATCTACCTGATTATGTACTAAATGTTGAATAATTGGGAATGTGAATAAAAATTGTGACGTACATAGAATAATTACTGAATTCGGTTTTGTTTTATGAATTTCAAGCTAGATTTGATCATTTCGCCATAATTTTATGGTGTTTCAAGTTATTCGAGATGTCAATACAATGACAACAAACAGAATTTCGTCATGCTGTTGTGAATTGTGCAGGAATTGTGGCAATAAATTGTTTTATGGCGTAACTTGTTGGTCAGCTTCGGTGTCGAATTGAATCTGACTTTGTTGAAAGGTTACAGTTTTAAGTACATTTTATGTACCCCCATCAATAAAGAGAATTGAGTCAAATTCAAAATTGTTGAATTGGTTTTAGTAAATAGACTGCATTTCGTCCATATATGTATTTGTGTGATGTTTTTAGTTATAATTGGTATGCATCAGGGCCTTATCACTACGAGTGTCTGTTATTCACATAGGAGATTGAAGCAAAACTGTCATGCACTAACACAATCTTTTATTTTGTCTTCAATTCTTTTTATAAATTAAATTTGTTTATTTTATTTCTTATGATTTTTGGCTTTTTAATCAGACAAAATTGAATTGAAATTGTGTGAGAATGAATCGGCACATAAAAAATTTCGCAAAAAAAAGATAAAACCAGTAATTAGAAAACAAAAATTAGGTAAAAAATAGACTAAATTAAAATAAAATAGAATATAAAAAAATTCATAAATAGAAAATAAGAAAAGTGACAAAATTAAATAAAATACACAGTTATAAATTAAAGAGTTTGCCTAAGACGAAATTAAAAAAAAAAACAAAATAAAGTAAAATGAAAAGAAATAAAAATTTAGATCGAATGAAAGGAGCTAAAACCATTTACATACACATATAAGAAAAAGCGATCGCTGTAATGAATAAATACGGATTAGCAAACTTCAAGATAGTAACGAAATTAGTATGACTTTAGTTTTATTAGTTTGTTCTGTTGCCATTACGTACCATAGTTTGGGAAACATTTTAAAAATTGGAATAATAAACAAGGAAAGAGAAAAAGGCAGCCATATTTGTTTCGTTACACAAACATTCCACCTTTACAAATACCAGCACAGATGAGTACAGTAAACAACCACAAACATAATATCGGAATATGCACACCGATAAAATTGGTGTTGCATCTGTTATGTATGGGGGATGTATAAAACAACAGTTGTTCACATTGTTGTATGTGTTGTCCGTCCACCACCAATCAATTCTGCCTGCATACTGCCATACATCCATATGCAATGTACAGTTGTTTTTGTAACTTTGTGTACACTCTCATACTGTACACATACGATTTACCCGACACTGTCTATCCATATAATGATTTTCACTTTGCATCGGGCAACCTCGGCAGTACACAAAGACCCAGATAGATGAGGCAGCGTTGCCACAGTACAACAGAAAATTAACCAATTTATGTAACGATTTTATCCATTGGAATTTTACTTTTTAATAACCTCCAACGGGCCAACGTCAGTTTTTGGCCGTAATTCTCGCCCAAGTGGACGAGCAACCCCTAAAGAAACTAAGTCTACAAATTCGCTGCTGGCTGTTCCTTTGTAATTGACGCAACAGATTAATCGAAATACCGAGAATATCGTTGCCATTCCAGCGTCCTTCGCAAACGATCCAAATGAGTCAATTCCACGGCATTCTCAATAATTGGGCATCAATCAGACAACACTATGATGAATTTTGGTTAATGATCTTAGCCTGCCCTCATATGAGATCAGGTTAACCCAAGAACCAGAGACAATTGATCATATGAAGCGACGTAGGTTCTGAAAAAAAAAAAAAAAAAAAATTATAAAGCTCTTAGTTATACAATAGAAATACTTAAAGTATGTTCACATTACAACATAAAATACTTAATTTCGTATAAAACACCTCATTAAATCAAGTGCGTTCATACATGCAATCTCTTCATCTGCCATCTCTTCCACAATATGCCAATTTTGCACACACCTCGTAGGTCGTTAATCCTTGATCGCCAAATATCTATAAGGAGACTTTCACTACCATCTCCCCATAGATTTTTTTTTTTACATTGTTATTTTCCATTGTTTATTTAGCAAACACAAATAATTTAGCAAAAACGTCAAAACGCAAGGACATATCAGTTATGGGACAATACGTTTATCCATTATTATCGATAAAATTTAGAGCAGACACTGATCTGTTCTTGATTTGGTTCTTGGTTTATGCTAAACTAAGTATTTCCATCTTAATTTACTGACACATTTTACAAGGCGAAATTACTTAGTTTGTGCTTAATTTATGCGTCAATTAAGATTGAGCTATAAATCGCGCCAATGTGAACATAGTTTTACATATCTCTTCAGAAACTATATATTCTTTAATTGCTGTTTATCTTAATCGGGCTCTTAAAAGGTCCTATTTGCAGTAGGGCAGTTCTCGATCTTGGCTCTCAAATAATCTTGCCTTCAGTTCGACGGTATAATGAAAACCATGGACGATGTAATTTTTAGATTAAACTATGTTCATATTACAGCATAAATTACTTTGTTTCGGCCAAGTTACTTCACATAACTCAAGTGCGTTCAGACTTTCTTTCATGACTTCTATATACATTTCATTAGCATGTGTGGTTGTACTTGATTTCAAACAAAATGGATGCATACCTATAGGCATTTTTTTTATTAACTTCCTCAACAGTGGCAGCTAAAATAAATGACAACACATTTATTTCTTCGTTTGGTACTTGATTTATGATAAATTATCTCATTTATACTTAATTTACTGACAGATTTTACAAGGTGAAATTACTTAGTTTGTGCTTAATTTATGCGTAAATTAAGATTGAGCTCTAAATTACGCCAGTGGGAACATACTTTTAGTCAGCTTTTTCAAAAGAGGCAAAACTATGCCGAAGATAGCATAACGTCAAAATCGGTTTGCCTCTAAACCAAATTCGACAAGTGCTGGCGGAAATTCCCTTCAAGTTTTCATTTTAGTTTTGCGATTATCACTTTGGCGGTATTAATCGATGGATTTCGCTATAAAAGTAGTTAAATATCTCTCAGTCCAAAGTTAAGACTCGATAAGGAAATCATCTTCTTTCTCATTTTTTTTAACAAAACGGCAACACCAATACGAACACTGCTGGCTGCAACACACCCGACTTGCCTTTGCTTGTGTATAGTCCATGGCCAGAAGATTTCGTTTTCAGTTCGTTCGATGCGAAAGAAATTCGTGACTGGCTGCGGCTACATATGCGTCCAAATGTAGGCTCTGACTCAAGCTGATTTAGTTTATGTTTGGCAACAATTGAATAAAGTTCCAGTCGTTTTTCTACTCTTCATCTTCGTGTAGTCTGTGTATATGTTAAACTTGTGATCAGTCTAAGGAAAACAAAAAACCAGTGTCTAAGCATTTAACAAAATAAAATAACTAAATAAATGTTTTAATGGCGCGTTAATATTAGTTTTATAATTCAACAAAAAAATTTCTTCTAAGCTTTAAAATGTTTTAAACGCTTAACAAAAGCAAAATGGAAAACACTTTGTAGATTCGTAATTTCGAATACTCGGTTGCAAGATGAAGCAGTCGTAATGAAAAATCGATAACTCCAGAAAAACTTTATTGCGTTTGCAAGAAAATAAACTTTTGTAAGGGCGACACAAAAAACGCGAGCAAAATGTCTACGTGAAGCAAGAAAATAAAAATTCTTTGTTTCACCAACCATATTGAAGAACTGAGTGGTGAAGGGAAACTTATTTCCATACTGAAAAGATAACACCAATAAAAATAAATAAATATTTTTGAAAAAAGAAAAGAAAAACAATTGCATTTCGTCACTCGTATTTTTTGCGAAAGTTGAAATTTTTTGTGATAACTTTGTAAAAGTACAAATTAGTGGTAGAAAAAAGAAGAGAGCTCTTAGACTAATGTCAAACGTAAATTAAATGTTAAGTAACACACAACAACGTTACATTAAGTACCAACAACAATTTTTTAGTGCAATAGCAAAATTTTTTCTACACAATTGATAATAAAATAAAATAAAACTTAACTAACTGACAAAACATTCCTGCGCAACATAAACAAACAAAATGGCTGTCGAAATGTAAGCATACACACATAGATAATTGAATAAATTAAATTTAACTTTACATTTATTATACAATACATATGTACGAATATTGTTAAAATTGCAAAGCTCAAAATGTCAATTTTTTTACTATTCCACAATTCTGCTGGCTCACCAGTGCTGTGTAACTTTTGTAGAAACTGTAGCCTGTATTTGTAGTTTTCTCCATTTCTATGGTTTGAATAGTCTGCAGGAAACTTCTGTACATTTGAAAAAGATTAGCATAAAAAATTTGTATGTCGCTTTTATTAACGCAATACATATTTGTCTTGTATGTGTTTTCTGCACAAATACGATGATATCTAGTTTTTGTATCCAGTTGGAGTAGAGCATAATTTAGCGTCTCTATTTGCACAATAGAGAGTCGCTAACTCCTAGGGTCCAACGAAAAAGCTGTGAAAAAAGTGAAGTCAATAGTGAAAAAGTTCCTACACTACACAGCTTTGTTGATTGCTGCTGGTATTTGTGCGTGGGTTAGTAGTGGGGTGTACTGGATGGATAGGTGTGTTGGTGTTTTATATTCGTTTGCGAAGTTTGACAACTTCATGTATTGTATTTGTTTCAATTATCACCGCGTTCACACACAGCTGGGTTGCAATGAGTAAAACCCGAATGAAACTAATCAACTTTTGTGGCAAAGCGCTGATTAGAAACGATTTTTGTCAAATTTATTGCAATAAGAAATTTTCCGGAGAAAACTTTAGTTGAAGAGGATAGAATTTCTATACTGTGAGAATTTCTAGGTTTTGTCGTATTTTAAAGCAGGCTTTCTTTGATTTGCGGTCATAATTCATTTAGGTATACTTTATTGAAGCTAACATTGCCTAAAATTAAGTATAAGCTGCTTATAATTTAATGTATGTATGTATGTATATATACTAGATTTAGTATGTATCTATGTAGATACTCTAACAGCTTTCCTAGAACACTTCGATTCGATTCGTTTAATTACATATATTTTTTGTTTTAAATAAAAAAAATTGCTGCTTTCCATACAAACTTAAAATCAACAAATACTTAAACAATTTTCTCGCCTGTACCCGCATTCCGCTTCCACTCGTTTCGGGCAAACTCACAACTACCAATGCAAACAACAGTTGCCATCGATTCCATTCGGTTTCTCACTACACCAATACTAGCATCAGCCTTGCATGAGCGCTCCACTAAATTGGCCAGACCAGACTACATATATTTCCATTTTGTTTTTACACCAAATTTCTTTGTTTGATTTAGTTTTCATTTCGTTCCTTGCCAGCTGTTTCAGCAGCTGAATACTATCTTTAGCGTCGTTGAATACATTTAAATTTAAAAATTCTATTTTTTTTGTTGTCTAAAAAAATTGTGGTTATTGTATGCTTCTAACGAATTTAAATTTTTTCATTGGCTTTGTTTATTTTTATTTTGTTTTAGTATATTCGCGTGCAACACACACTCACTTGAGCTCAATATACACATTAGCAAGCGTCATACATAGATATACTACATACATATATTTTTATTCAGATTTTGTTCAAGCATTGCGTCAGCCGATCTCTTTTATTTGTATATATGAAATTGTTTTTTTCTTTTTGTTTTTGCTTTTATATACTCATCTACATACATACATAGATATGTACTTAGCGCAGCACACCCTTTGAAGTGCACGCACATAAAATTTAGTGTACACATGTACATATGTATTTGAATTTCTACTAGATTTACTTACCGCAACTCACATAATTGATAACATAGTGATTTTTTACAATATTTACCATGTTTCTCATAATAAATTGTTTTCGATTTTTTGTATAAAAATCAGTTTTTTACCATAACAAAAGGCATGTAAATCCAAGTTGCAAACATTTAGAAACAATTTAAAAAACTTTCTTAGAAATTTCGAGATTTTTTTGTTAGAAAAGTGCATGTAAAATATTTGCGTTATATAAAAAAAAAGTTTTCTCATTTCCGTTGTTGGTGTTTCCGACAAAGTAGGAGTATGATGTAATGTGGAACGATTTTCCGTCATCCCTTGCCAATTTTGGTTTGGAAACAAACCGGTTTCGGCGTTGTGCCATCTTCAGTGTAATTTTTTGACAAGGGATGACGGGATATCGTTCCACATTACATACAAAATTTTCCTTTAAAAAAAAATTAAAAAAAAAAATCGCCAAAAATCAACGTTAAGTCCTAGCTTCTTCAAACCTGCACTTCATTATACTGCATACTCAAAATCTTAAAAAAACTCGAAATTTTTATGAAATTTTGTTGATTTTTTTTGAATATTGTACAAATTCTGAAACCTGGAAT
Organism: Rhagoletis cerasi; assembly: GCA_029783565.1. Lineage (NCBI taxonomy): Eukaryota > Metazoa > Arthropoda > Insecta > Diptera > Tephritidae > Rhagoletis > Rhagoletis cerasi. Next base: position 9,643 of record JAPVRG010247804.1, read on the forward strand.
TGCTTACATGGTTTTTGTTATGGCATAAAATAGATTTTTATAAAAAAATATCGAAAACAATTTATTATGAAAAGCCATTTGGTCATTATGTGAGTAACTGTACATGCACACATTTCAGCTTTAAGCTCTTTAAATTTTTTAGTTCGAAAAAAGTGTGGTTACTGTGGTGCTTTTTTGCTGATCAGTAATTTTTGTAATCTTTGTTTGTTGTAATTGTAAATGCCGGGTTCTTTGTTATAATGCTTTTAATATTGTTTGACCCACATAACATACATTCACAAGTATGTAGTCATTTGAAGTAAGCAAACAGTAGAACGCCTTTATCAATGTCCCAATCTGTTAACGAACTTGGTCACGCGTCGGCGTGTGGACACCTTGCTTGATAAGGCTTTGTCATATCTCGTGAAGTTGTCTTTCAGATTTTACTGTTAGACATTTATTTTCCTCGTGATTAACGAAATTTTTCTAAGTAGCATTTATAGGCATGATAAATTCCAAATTTTGTCTGCCTTTATTTAGCCGTACTTTCTGCTAAAAAAAAACTTTTAAATACTCATAACAAATACCACTTTTTCCAAGTTGTTACCTTTTTTTCTAGTTCATTTGTTTAACCTCATTTCACTATTTGTTGCTTGATTTTCGCCATGCAAAATTTCATTGCATATATATATGTATTTCACTTCTCTAGTAGATTTCCTATTATTATTGTTTTTTTCTTTATTTTTTTGGTGCTTAAATTTTTATTACCTTTATCAGTTTTTGCTAATTTTTTTGTCTATATATTCCTTATTTGTTTTCTTAAAATTTTTCAATTAATTTTTGTTTTTAGTTTTTTGCATCAACCTTTTATGTCATTGCCATTTTTCATTTCTGTTTTTCTCCTATTTTTGGTGCATTTTCAATATGATTCAAATTTTTTTTGTTCATATGAAAAAATAACGGCATTTTATTTTTATATGCGCATCTTTGAGTTGTTTGCTGCGTCTAATCGAAATCGTCAAGGTTATTTGTCACCAGAAAAGTAGGTGTGTCAATGCAACTGCGCATATAAGAGATTAAATAATGGGAAAAATATGCATAAGGAATAAAATGCAATCTTTCAGACTCTTAAATGCTGTTTTGTTTGTGCTATTCTTAAATTGTGTGTACAATTCTAAATACTTTTTTTCATAATTTAAGGTTAATTTTCTAAGGGCCTCCACAATGGCCAGTGCTATGTAATTATTTTATATGTACATACATACCAAATTGTTGAAATCTAATATTAATATATATACATATACTAGCGGCCCGGTACGTGCTTCGCAACGTATAAAGTGAAATATTAAATCAAACTCATTTATTACAAAAAAAAAAGATATTTTATTATTTGCTAGCTATTTTAAAACTTAATCAAAAACATTATATTGTTATGTGATTGAATATACTATTTTAACTGGTTCTAGTACATAAGAATGCAATCTCTTAACCTGAAGGCGAGTTCCCAATTGGTCTATATCTCGAGTCTTTAGTTACCCAGCGAAAAGGAAAGCATTTATCAACAACTTATAATGGATACTCATGTGGAGGGGCATGAAAAATAATCTAAACTATAGCAATCATCAACAGCTCCCATTTGCTACCCATATTGTACAAACACATCCTAGGGTTACCCGGGTCCACGTTTTGGCCTATATCTCGAGACCCTAGTCACGGATCGGCATGAAAAAGAATCTAAACTATAGCAATCATCAACAGCTCCCATTTGCTACCCATCTTGTACAAACACATCCTACAGTTATCCGGGTCCACGTTTTGGTCTATATCTCGAGACCCTAGTCACGGAGCGGCATGAAAAATAATCTAAACTATAGCAATCATCAACAGCTCCCATTTGCTACCCATATTGTACAAACACATCCTAAAGTTATCCGGGTCCACGTTTTGGCCTATATCTCGAGACC
>JAPVRG010247808.1:0-20424 GCA_029783565.1 Rhagoletis cerasi
AACATGTGAAAGCGATTTACTTCTTAGACTGTAGGAAGTGTGTATTGGACTTTGTAGATAGCCGCTCCTCAAAAAGAAAATTTTTAAAACTTTATAATAGTACAAGTGTTTCACGGGAAGAATATTAAGTTTTTTCAAAAGATCCAAAAAATGTGCTAGACGGTTGACGTTACAAATTCTACGTATTAGACATTTCTGCAAAATTAACAGCGGTCGAATTTTAGTGGTATATGCACCACCCCAACAACTTATTCCATACTGTAATTTGGAGTGAATTAGTCTGTGATATACTATTTCCAGCATTTTTCTTGAACACATATATACATACAAGTGAAGTTAAATAAAACCATGTAAAATAGGTTTCTTATAGTTCCTGAAACCCCCATTTTTTATTAAAAAACGTTATTTTCGTACTTTACGCACTTGTCTTTTAATGGATTGACTATTTTTCATCCAATTTTAAACCCCAAATATATTTTGAAAAGAAGATTTATAGACCTTTTGATGTATAAACCCGAAGTCACACGATTGGTGCGTTTGTACATATTGACAGTTATATAGTGGTGATTGGAATTTTTTTATTGAGTTGAAGTCATGAAATTTCTAGGCAACACCACACTGTAACTCCCAAAATGTACAAATCAGTACAAATGAAGCAATCGTGTGACTGGCCTTAAAAGTATATTGTTAGACGTAGATTCTTCGAAGTTTTCATCGGGAAAATTTGAAAAAAATCTGTTTTCTTCATTTTTCTAATTTTGATCATTTCTAGTTTCCAAAATTTCTATGAAAATTGCCAAATATATGGTATTTATCTAAAAGTAAATTTGATCACAATGCAATGGGATAACAATTTTTGAAGTTACGCAATTTAAGTAGAAATTCTGCCTTGAATGTGGCTAAGGAATACAAAATGCAGAATGTCATATATGTATGTGCATTAGAGTGCCTTTCGAACAAAAAATTTTGAAATTTCAAGACTCTAACCCATAATTTTTTTCCATTTTATGAGAAATAATATTTGCCATTTTTATAGATTTTTTAAAAATAATTAAGAGGCCGCGACCAGCCATTTTAGGTCAGAAAATAAGGTTTTGTGGATTTATCCGATTTTAAATGACTATTTTTCTTTCGATTTCAAAAATCGAATATGTTCTGAAAAGAGGATTTATAGGCCTTTACATGTACAATAATCTATTTTCAGGCTTGGAGGGTTGAAAGTTTTCAATGGGGGTAAGTTCAAAAAACCATGTTTTCTTAATTCTTCAAATTTTAACCACCGCTAATTTCCATTTATTTCTCATAAAATTGAAACAAATTTGGGGGTAGGGTCCTTAAATTTATATTTTTATTGATGGGCACCCTAATGTGCATCTCAAAAACTATTCAACCGACTTGTTGTTGGTCTCCTTAAACACTACCTCGAACATTTTTGAAATCGAACAATAACCACTCCCTCTAAAATATCCCTAATTTTGAGTGGTGCCAAGTACGAAAATAACGGGTTTTCAAAAAAAGCAAGTAAGCGCAGTGCTGTTGCCGCCTATGCTGAAGGCTTTATACCTTTCAAGAACATTAACGAATTTAACTTAAGCCTTAATTTCTTTGGGAGCTACATTTTATACTAAATTGATTTTTGAACTACACAGATGTAGGAGTTATATCGCAAAAACTTATATCGGAACATTCCTTATAGAGCACCGATCTTGACGATTTTCTCAGTAAACATGTTATGATTGACTAGTAAATAGCTCATGGAATGATGTAGTTTTAAATAAAGCCACATATCTGAACAATCAGTTGAATGGGAGCTATATGTTGTACGCTTGCAAAAAATATCACCTATTCATAAGCATTGCAATATATTTCTGACATTAAGATATTTTTTCATACATTTAGTCAAAATTGCATTTTGAATTTTGTACGGTGTAGTGAAGCGCGCCGTTTAAACTAGTAAAAGTATAAAAATGTTGGCAATTTACCCGATATAAATTCATGAATTTTTATTGCCACACAGAAGCGCTACAAAAGCAGCTTGAAAAAAGAGCAAATCACTTAGAGCAAAACTAAAGCTTTTATAATGTGAAGCAGCGCAGCAAGTAAAGCTGTAAAATCTGCCAACAAAATAGCCGCGCCATGAACACTTGTTGGTGCTAGAGTCCCTTTACCTTTCAATTCAATCATATTTTTTTATGGCATGACTGGTTTGAGTGAATGCGCCAACGTGTTCAGCATGCAAATTGAGCGCATTTCTTTTTAACTTTAGAACTACAGTGTCTCAACGCACTGCAACGGAAATGACTACGTATGCTACCGGATGACTAAAGAACAATGCTTACATACAATTTGAGCGCATGGAAACTTCTATGTACAATTCACTGAATTCGACATATGTCAAAGCTGCTCAGCTTTCCTAGTCTTGCTTATATGTATCTATTCCCCTTTCATTGTTTGGTTTTATGGGTACGACGTTTTCCATTTTACTTAAGTATTTGTTCGTCTCTTCGTCTTGTGTCTACGGTCGTTCAATAGTTAATATCGTGGGCAGGTACTTGCAACTAAATTTTATTACATGCCTTTAATATGCATAAATATTAATGTCTTTGAACGGATGATGACGCATATAGGCATTAGAAGAAATTATTTGAATTATTACTTATTTCATAGCTTTTATTAACTTTGCAATCTGAAAAAGTTTTTCAAGTTTTTCCTCTGTTTGGAAAATTTTCCGCTGACAATTTCCAGCAATAATACTACGCGTACAATAGAAATTTTTATCCAACACTATTTCTACATATAGTAATTTGATAATTTTTGAGCAGAGAGCATTCATAAAACAATTAAGGACCTTTCATCAGAATCAGAAAATTTTACTTCAACCTATTACTGCATTTTTAATTAGTTATTTCGGAGATACTCAATATATTAAATTTATAGTTACCATCAGCTCCTTATTTATGATAAGAAAATCTTCTTCTTCTTCTTCTTCTTCTTCTTCTTCTTCTTGATTGGCGCTGTAACCGTCTAAGCGATTTTGGCCGATTCCAACAAAGCACCCCAGTAGTTTCACTTCTGTGCCAACTGACGCCAATTATAAATGCCAAGTGAATCCAAGTCCTTCTCCACCTGGTCTTTACAGCGCAAAAAAAGGTCTTCCTCTTCCCCTGTTACGAGCATCGCAACCAGCGTTGAATGCATTCAGAGCTGGAGCGTTTCTATCCATTCGTACGACATGACCAAGCCTGCGTAGCCGCTGTATTTTAATTCGCCGCACTATGTATGTATAGTTGTAAAGCTCATACAGCTTATCGTTCCATCGCCTGTGGCATTCGTCATCACCAACGCACAAAGAAACGTCTTCCGCAGAATTTTTCTATCGAAAAATCCAAGAGCCGCCTCATCAGATGTTTTCATTGTCCATGGCTCCGCGCCATACACCAGCACAGGCAAGATGAGTGACTTATAGAGTGTGATTTTTTGAACGACGAGAGAGGACTTTACTTCTTAATTGCCTAATCAATCTAAAGTAACACTTGTTGGCTGGTTCCTAAATAAACGAAGTCGTCTACTTTTTCAAACTCACTCAAAAACCGTCAAGAGCGAAGTGGGTGTCGAGACGTTTGTGCTCTGACTGTTTCTGACTAGACCCATGCGCTTTTCTTCTCTGTCTGATTCTGGGATAGCAGAACAGACCTATCCCTTGTTTTAACCAATGATGTCGATGTCGTCGGTATACGTCACCAAGTTACGTTTCAGTTCTGCGACTCCTATTATCTTCTCCAACATCAGATTAAAGAAACCACACGAAACCACCCATCCGCGGGGATACAAAATTCAGACATCGCGGCATAAGAAAACCTTTTTGGTTCAGTCGAAAGCGACTTTGAAATCGACAAATATATGTGTGTATCGAACCTATCTTCGCGAGTATTTTTCAAGATTTGGTCTATGGTCGATTTCCCAAGTCTTAAGCTACACCGCGGCATAGAGACAACTCCTTTTCATGCTGTCGAAAGCAGCTTTGTAATTAACAAATATGGTGTGTGTCGATTCAATTTTCGCGAGTCTTTCCAATATTTGGCGTATCATGAATACCTGGTCTATGGTGGATTTTCTAGGTCTACAGCCACACTGATAAGGTCCAATCAGTTCGTTGACGATGGGCTTTTACATAATTTGCTTGACAAGACCTCTTAACCTATGCTTAGAAGGCTGATACTGTGGTAGTTGGCGCAAATGGCAGGGTCGTCTTTCTTCTGGATTGGGGGGAGCACACTTAAATTCCAGTCTCCGGGAATGCGTTCATCTGACCATATGCAGGGGGTGGGACATCGACTCCATCACCATCATCTGAGGACTCGGGTTCATCTGCTCCACTACTTTGAGCGCTGTCGTCATTCAATAGCGTGGAAAAGTGTTCCTTCCATAATCTGAGTACGTTCTGGATATCGGCCACTAGGTTGCCGTGGTAGTTTATACAGGAGTTCGCCCTGGTCTTGGAACGCGACGTCAGTTTTGACGTTTTCCCATTTCCTCTCGTCTTTATTCTCGTTTCCTCTTTCACTTTTTGTTCTCTTTCTTTCCACCTTTCTTCCGCACCCAACTTCAACACGTAACGCCCTGTCAAAAATGAAAAATTCATTTGCTTGACGTTAGCGCCGCTTTATTGTGGGATGTTTCATACAAATTGAATGGGCATGAGTAGTTTTGACAGTTCCTTTGCGCTTGACGCGCAAATTTAGGGACGGAAGTTACTCTCTGGCAAAGCTTTTGGGCGCTTTTCCTGTCGGCCGGCATTTCAAGCTCTTCGAACTCATGTATTTCGACCTCTCTTTTATTGCGGTAATTAACGTCTCGCTTTCTTTTTCAGCTCCCTATAATGGTCCCACATAGCTCGCTTTACTCTCTATCGCAGCGTGGACCTGTAGGCGGAGTCGTTTTTCTCTGCAGCTTCGTGACTTTTTTCATCACTCCAGTTGTTCTTTCGGGCTCGCTGAAATCCGACTACTTTTTCGGATACTTCTTCGGTAATAAGCGAATATCGGTTTGTAGAATTGTTCTCCCTGAGAGCAGGTGTGAGAGTCAAGTGTCGTCTGTCACACTAAATCAAATAAATAAAACTTTAAAGGAAATCTCTCGCGATACCACTTTTATGGTGTAGAAACAAAAAAAAAAGTTTCACTTTTTGAGAATTCATTGGAACGATCAAAATCTTACACATACTACGCTTATGCGTAGGCATTTCACGAAACCATTTCATGAATTTAAGTAGAAACTGAGTGCGTAAACGCCAATCAGTTATACACGAAATTTGACGATGAATTTCGGCATCATTTCATGAAATGGTGAAGTGCAACTCCGGCAACGCCAAGTTTCAGAAACAGCTGTTTACTAGGGTCATTACGATTTTAGATTCAAACGCATCTGGTGGCATAACCATGAATTAAAACACAGGAAAAAATACGGAAACGGATTTGTTCAAGGACAAAAATAGATTCAAAGAGATTAAAATAAACCCAAATACATTAAAACCAATTTGAATATAATATGGACCATCGCCTGGTACCAACGGCTTTCGCAAATTCAAAAAAAGGCTTGATAACCCTACTGTTTAGTTTTTACCTATGCCCAAATTTTATTGTCTGCAATTGAACAGCGGACTTCGCTAGTGCGTTGGCCCTTTTTAAAAATACTTCATTTCACGAATTCGCGAATTATGCATAAACGGGATCATTTTCCAATCCGTGAAATGAAGAATTCATGAATTCTGGCGCATAAACATAGGAACTAATTTAATTCGTGTAAACACCAACCATTCAAAATAGATACGACACCTTTCATGTCAATTCAGTTTCACTATAGCTATAAGCTAAGCCCACGATGTATGCCCTGTGATGGTTTTATACCTTGTTGCGTTTTGTGTGTTTTTATACGATCGGGTGCCCCGGCTACAATGGCCAAACATTTTTACATATCTTTTAATTTGCTGCACAAAATGTCGTCTGTTTAGGCGACTTCTAACACCTAGCGCCTAAATGCATACTACAGCCTCCATCATCCCGCATCAAAAAGGCAGCGCAGATAAATATGTGCACAGCTGCATGTGAAATTTATGAAGTAATAAGTGGATGGCACCTCAAAGCGATCTCAGACTAGTCTGACGTATCCTTCGGACAGCTCGTCTGGAGTTTTTTGCGGACTCTGCATGACCTATAATCATGCAAAGTGGTAATTGAAAATTAACATTTGCCACAGTGTCCACCCAACATTTTTGGACAGAATAAATATTTTTTTTGTATGCATACATAATTAATAATTATTGAATACAACCTCTTATTTGCTGTGTTATATTTGCAATTGTTTCTTAGATGTTTTCTGTGTGAATTAAAAATTTAAGTATACTTTTTGTGTTGTATAGCAAAAAAAAAAAAACACGCGTGTAGCACCGTACACGTGATGGAAGTGAAACTTCTTAAAACTTCGGAAAATGGCTACATCTCATATAAACACACAAACGCGCATTGGCTGGCTTATCACACGTACAAACATACATACATATATATGTACATGTGTATATACCCTGCAGTAAAACACCAAACTAGTAAGAAAAAATACTAGTTTACAACTAGAATTTCTTGACTGAAATCGAAGTAGGCCGAAAAATACCAGATTTGTACCAATTACAAAGCGATTTATTCATGCCTTATTTTATTTGACTTCAACATTCTAAAACAATTAAGTACACAAAAAATAATAATTTTTTAAGTATACATGTTGTAAACCATATTCAATTACATACTAAGAATCAATTTAATATACTTATGTAATATATAAAATAAAGTGAGTGATAATATGTTCTACTTCTTTAGTTAATTTGCCTCTTTTCTAGTACAATATTTAATTCTACTTGAAAAGTAATTGAATAAAATTTAAATAATTTTAATATTTCATTCAGATACTAATACATATGCCCCAAAGGTTTCTTTGATACAATTTTAAATTCCATTTATAAGCATATTTTTGAAAGGGTTTTCTTATCTTCAGCCGACTGTCGCTGTTTCGGAAAGCTTTCTGAGACTTCAAAATACCTTCGAATGTAAACATCCTTTTAATAAAAAACAAGATATTTCAATAACTTTTTACTATACTTAGCCATATGGCATGAATAAAAAATCAAGTTAAATTCACAGTAAATTTAATGCCAATGCCTTAAAAAATTTCATTTGTATGTGAATATGGTAGAATAACATTGCATTTTCCTATATTAATGAAAATAAATCTAAATTCATACATGAAATTGTATGAGAAAAATTCCTCAAATTACGTAAAGAATACTGCAATTTGATTTATTTTATTAAGTACGTCATGAATTTCCAAAGTCTACGATTCATCTAATATCGTGATAAATCAAGCTTTTCCCAAGATCTAGGTATCAGGTGCTATTTTGAACTATTTTGAACTAGTATGAAACTGGTATATTTCTGATCGAAATCTGACAATTGCCATCTCGTAGGACATCCCCATGTTAAAAATACCAGTTGCCTGTATGGAAAAAAGATAGTTGGCTGACTAGTTGGGCTTGCGATTCATACTAGTTGTGAGGTAGTTTATAATTAGTACATTTGACTACAGGGTATGTACGTATGTACATATAATTGAGCGGCCGGCATAGCGACGAGAACAGCGAAGAAAACAAAAGAAAAATCACTTTAATTTGACTTCGGCACTTCGCTTTAATTCTATGTGCTGACATCTCTACACACTTTGTATCTTTGTGTATATATCGTTTTCTTTCTCTTTTTCTCTTTCTCTATGCTATATCTGCCTTCTTACTCATGTAACGAAATCAGTTTTAAAATTTTCACCCTCCATTTGTAACATCGCCGCCTAAGAAGTTTCACATCAAAAAGTCGCATAAAAGACCATACAAGGTTTTCTTTTGCTACGATTCTCCTAAGAATTGATTCATTTTTGAGATCAGATTAAAACGCACCTTTTCTTTTAAGAATGATATGCATATGTAAGTTTCTAAAATAGTTTTTACACAGAACTTTTTAACACAGACTGAATAAATGATCTGATATCCGTTAGCCCAGTGATTATATTCAATAATTTAACTGGAATTTACGTCGGCACGAGTAAAGTTTACCAACCTTAATTCTCCAATGTAATGACTAAAAATGTTTGACTACAGCATACATATAAGTTGAATCACATTGATGTACACTTATTTATGTGAAAGTTAAATTATGTAGTGTTAGGTGTTGCACTCACTCTTTTAAATAAATACTTTTTTTTGCTAAATTCTTCGTTTCTTAATTTGTGTGTGTTGTTGACGGTTATAGATGTCAGTTGATATTCTTTCTGTGTTTTTATTGTACGAAAAGTAGATAAAACTATCTCTCACACTAGGGTAGCCTCAACTATTCCTTATAGATAATATTTGTTTTATTAATCCAGCTAATTGATTCTAAAAGAAATCATAAGTAAAAAGAAGAGTAGATTTATTATTTTTTAACTTTTTGAGGCGCAAGTTCAGTGAAGCTGGATTAGTATCTGAAATACATACATATGTATGTGATTTTGTATGTGTATTTGGTTTTGTGTTGTTTTAATTTATTTCATTCACTTTTGTTGCACGAGAAAATTTATGAGATTTTTTTTGTAATTTTTTTAATCACTCCATGGTGTCGTACTATGGCTTTTATTCAAAGAAAAAAACAAGAAAATTTTTTCGTAATATTTTTATTTTATTTCAATTTTGTTATCATTTTGTTTCTAAACCACCTCACTGTTAAATACTGTATATACTTCAATAATTCTTAAAACTTTTTTTTAAATTTATTAATCGTGGTTCTTCTGGGAAGCTTTGATATTTTATTGCTTTTTTGTTGTTCATCTCCTCTTAAATTGAAAAACTTCAATAACATGATCCTATTCATTAGCCAATCAATTTTATATGCTCCTCTATTTATTTCAATAACATTTTTTAAAGAATTTTCACAGCCCACTTTATGACACTGATACCTTTGTTGCTTTTGCCGCAGTTTTACGCAAAATGCGTACGTAAATGACACTTAGTGATTTCACTTTCAACCTTAACGGCAAACAGCCAGACAATCAACCAACAACAATAAAAATTCTACAAAAAATTCCAAATCAACGGAGGTGGCACAACTCAAAAAAAGCGACGGCTTTAGCTATGATTTACTTAGTTGAACGAACGGTCGAGCGTGCGAAAAAATGCGCAAAGCGCTAAACACGTCTGGCAGCGGCGTAAATCGAGATTCACACGAGCACGCGAGCAGAAGCGCGAACAAACAGTGAACGCGTCAACGCGCCGCAAAATGAACAACCATTGAGATCGTACTACCATTCCGGGCCAACGAAGCGTTTGTAGTGATTTGGGGTGGTGGTGGTGGTGGTGGCGGCGGCGCATGCGCAACCAACACAGCGGGCAGACCGACAAACAGATGCACATCAACCGGAAAGTAGCTACTAAACGCGCGACGAATGCATACACTCGACGACTCGGCCACGAGCGATCTAACGATCGGCGTTACGACTAGCCGTAACAGCGGTGGTGGTTTGTTTACGGTTTGGTAACAGTAGCAGCTGTCCGTTAGTTACTCGCTATGACATTACGCGTAGTCGGCTTTTCCATTGACGGCAACGGCAACGACAACGGCACCGACAGCAAGACTCATTGGTCTTCAACTATGAAGCGTTTGTGAACGACTAAAGTACCAAGTGCGGATGTTGATTTTGAAGGTGAAAATTTTGCTACCTTTCTGAATGCTTACGGTTAGAGGTGTTAACAGCGATGTTAACAGCAGTCGGAGGGACGCTGTTGTAACAGCCGATCATTCGTTGGTCGTATGGTGAGAATGCATGAAACAACTGCCAGCGACCAGCTTATTGGGGATTTCGAAGTTGAACATTTTTCTGTAAACCGAATGCGATCTATTGAAAGTGTTGACAGTGTTTTGGGCAGTGGATTGAGGTGCGCTTTTTCAGCCGTCGATATTTTATTTCTGTCCTAGTCTGTGGTTAGTTTTTGATAGCTTAAAGTAGCCAAAATGAAATGTGTCCGATATTGCCGCCGTCACACACTGTCTGATACCTTCTTTCTGCAAAAAGTTTGCACAATTCGTTTCAGGTTCAAAACGGAAAATGTTTTGACTGTTATTTATCTGAAAGCTAATAAAAGTAATAACTTTGCAGCCACGATGGATTTAAGTTTAATATCCTGTGACTCCAAACCAGGTACCATTGTGGAAGTATGTGATTAAGAAAAGGCCCTACTTGACATACGAAAAGGTTTTGCAATTGGTGCGGATAGATTTCGACGCCATCTGGAGACGATATTGTTTACGTGGCATCTGTTTAATCTATAAATAATTTTTTAGTCACTGATGTCACTGATGCCACTGATGCGTTGGAAATACCAGGTGGAGAAGGACTTGGCTTCACTTGACATTTTCAATTGGCGTCAGTTGGCACAAAAGGAAAACATTTGGCGTGCTTTGTTGGACTCGGCCGAATTCGCTTAGGCGATTACAATGCCACACAAGAAGAAGAAGAAGAAAATGCCAAAGCACCATGGAATTACACGGCGCACGCCACTAAGCACATTACGCATGCAGGAGGTTTATCTCTCGTAGATGTGACGTGAATTGGCCACCAAGATCGTGCGATTTCAACCCGCCAGACTTCCTAAAGTCGCAAATATATGCCAAAAGCCAGAATCTATAAGTGCCTTTAAAGCCAACATAATACAGGCCATCGCACAAATTAAGCCAGATCCATACGTCAAGAGGCCGTGGTGGACATTTCAACAATGTTATATTTTTAAATAGTAGCATTCGGGGGCCTTCAAGAGAAAAAAGATTTTCGTTGATACCTCACACATTACTTGTTTTATTCCACTCCATCACAACATCTACCCGCCCTTATTGGAAAACCCTTTATTATGGTAGTGGTAGCGTATGCCAAGCTCAGAATAAAGATCTGCAGGAAAAAAAAATAGAATACCTCCTTTTTAGTTTTTGTACTTTCCGACAGAGTGGGAGTTTGATGTATTTTGGAACGAATTTCTGTCATCCCATGTCGTATTTGGTTTGGAGGTAAACCGGGTTCGGCGTTGTGCCATCTACAGTGTCATTTTTCGAACGAAAGCTGGAATACTTCTATTATGTAGACACATGTTGGCTCTAAAATAGGGGGAAGGCATTGGTGGGCCCTGCATGGAACTACCTGTGCCTATTAGGAAGCTCCGCAACATTTTTTAAGCGAATGTCTACTTTACTGGTGCAGAGACTAACTAATGCAGAAATAACCATAATAAGACATCCTGTGTAAAGGGTGTTTTTTTTTAGGCAATACTTTTTTCGGTGTTGGTCTCTTTGACAGCTGTTACTTGATTTATACTCAGTTTGATTTGCCATTTCATAATGAGCAGACTCACTCCAAAACAACGTTTGCAAATTGTACGTACGGCCCCAATTGCTGCAAAAATGGTCGAAAATTCGGCCCCTCGGCTGGAATTTATTCGAGGCAGCCACAGCGGTCACTTGCCAGAAATAATTTTAAAACATAATGGCATTCCTTATCTTTATAAGAAAGTTAAATTCTTGGTCAAAACATTAAACTGTGTTCGTTTTCTTTCTTCTTGAAAACCACATGTCTAAAAAAACACCCTCTACGTATTTAAAATCGGCAAAGATATAAGCTTATTAATAATTAGTCTCTCTAACGAAAACATAAAGGTTATCACAATCGTCCTTACCGGGCACTTTGGAGTAAGAAAAAATTTGGTATTTTTTTAGATTTTTTCCGAGACTTAACTCGTCTGATAAATATCAAAAGACCTCTTAAAAACTCAGGAAAATTTTCCTTTTTTACCAAAGCTTAGCAAATCAAAAGCGAAAATTGCCGTTTTTTCTCAGACACCCTAACGATCTCATCTTTATTCATGTTTTTTCGAGCATACGGGGAATGTATCTTATTGTGTCAACCTCGTGAATTCCAACAAAAATGGGAGAAAGGTAATTTCGTGTGGTTACCAAAACTGCTATTATATCTGTGGTATTATATCTATGATAATCTTCCAATATAAACCTTTCCGTGTTCTTCCTTTCTCCCAACCTAAAGAAAAGGTCCAACGGTAAGAGATTTGGGTCTCATAACTGAAATTAAATCCTCTTTTTAAGCAAAAAAGTTATTCACAAGTAATTTACCTCGTAGTTGGTCGTTTTTTTCAGATTTAATTTTCATAATAGTGCAAGAAAAAATTATGGAAAAGATTGAAACTCATTTTCGGTCTTCGCTATTTCTTGCTCTTAAAAAGTCACTTTAAAAAAGCAAAACTAATAGGTATTTTTTGTTGAAAATAGTCCGAGAGCCGACTGCTCAAAAATATGTTGCATGTTGTCCTGAAACGAAATAACCAAAATTCACTAGTTGGTATCCCGGGCAACTTCAAATCACCGACTTGCCAGTTGCCCTTCTGGCAGGATCATAGTTTTTGATTGATGAAAAGTCATAACATCGTCGAAAAAATATGTTCCATCGTGTGTTGGAATACAACTTTCAAATTTCGAATGATTTGAATGTACTGATTCCTGGATGAAGTCCTTGGCAAGTCGGCTTGAAAGATTTGCATCCTTTTTTTTCAAGCCAACTTGCCACGGGCTTCTGCCAGGTTAAGGGGTGGCAAGTCCTTAATTTTGGAATCAGTACGTTCAAATCTTTCGAAATTTGAAAGGACAACATGGAACATATTTTTGAAGTTGCCCTAGATACCAACTATTGAACATTTGGACAACATGCAACATATTTTTGAGCAGTGGGCTCTTTTACTAAAGGTATATGTGTATTTCAAAAGTTATGAAAAACTCATATTTCAAAAAGTGGTACGACAATATTTTCACCTCATCTTTTTTTTAATTTAAAAAACTTTTGTTTATTGTCAGTTATTTCACTTTTATTTAGAACATAACCCTTAGTATGTAGGAGATGTTAAGCGGTATCAATAAAGGAACGTATGAAACTCGAAACGGTGTATTGGACTATTCCCCAACACAGAAATTCGCTTAAAATCTTTTTTTCAAAATCCTTCAAGCCAAAACTTGTAATATTCATCCAAAACATTAATTATTATAAGCCATTGATCTAACTTACAAACTTAACACTGCTGTTGGTAAAATTACTATCCTAACCCTGTTATTGTCTGAGTTAAAGCACCACACTGCTATGAGTTGTAACATCTCCGCTGCTATAATGCAAACATGTTGCTTGTCTTTAAGCCACCGAAAGCAGCCAACATTTCTTCAACAAATGTTAACACCACTTAACAGCTGAGAAGATCGATTTCTGCCCCTTTTATGAATTGCTCTTTATTTATTTTTGCTCAGCGCAAACAGTATCTAGTGGTGGTGACTTTTGTAGCTCAAATGGTTTTCATGCTATTTTTTGTTTTCCTGCCTTTGTTTTTTTCAACCACCTTTACTGCTCTTGTTGTTATTTCATTTGCTGCTTTTGTACACTTACTTTTTTGATTTCATTCGCTTTTCTGCTTTTTCGCTCGTTCATTGTCTCTACACTTCATTGAATATTGCATTATTGTTGCTACTCGCCGCTTTGTCTGCTCAGCTTTGGTTGGCTAATCGGCTGGCTGAGCGCTGCTTCCTTTTTTGTCTTACTTGCAATGCGATTGCTGTTAATGTTGTTTTTCTTTTGCCTTTTACGTTTACACACATTACTGTTATTTGTTAACTGTAGCATGAGTTTGCGAGTTAGTGCGTGTGTGTGCTTGCGTGTGTATTTGCTTTGTACTGTGTGAAATCCCAGCTATGCACATTGGCTGGCTCGCTAAGTCGTCAATGCAATTGTCTGTTTAAGGGGAGGTACTTGAAAAATAATGAATAAACGCTTAACTAAAGGCGAAAGTGCGTTGCTGTTTTATATGTGTGTGCATCCGTGTGTATTTTTTTTTTGCTTTTCTGTTACTTTTACTATTTGAATTTTGCCCATGTTTGCTAGCGAGTTCGTGACTTAAGTCTTTTGTTCGAAGGTGGCAAAGTGCGGCATATGCACATGTTAGACAAAAATATAAAAAAGTGTTTGAGTTTTTAAGTTACAGGGTGTTTTTAGTAATTATAAATATTACACATAGTTGCAAATATTTTTCCCCAAAAGATTAAGTAGCTTTTCTGTAGATATTTTGTGTCCTGACTCTGAAAATAAGAACCATTTTCGTTAAAAGCTTTAAATTTTTAGATATAGCTGAAGGGTAAAAGTGCAAAAGTAAACATAAAAGTAAAAGTAAAAGTATGTAGTAAAAAATATAGTAAAAGTGTAAAGCTGATAAGAACAAGCAGATTTAAATAAACTGTACTAAAATACAAAGGAAACGTGAAAAAATTCCTAGAAAGTTTTGGCAAGTAAAATTTTTTAGGAAGGAATGTGTTACATTAAAACAGCCAAAAAGTTGAAAACACATTAGCATCTGTAGAGTTCCGGTACGAGATAGCACCCTTCAATGTGACTCCAAATAAAGCACGGATATACGTGCGTATTAAAAACCTATATAAAAACAAAGATAATTTCTGAAAAGTGCTGCCCCCTTTTTCAATAGTTAACACCAAGTAATAAAATATTTAGTTCAACAAAAATAGCAGAACAATGTATGTAGTTAGGTGT
This sequence comes from Rhagoletis cerasi, assembly GCA_029783565.1. Taxonomy (NCBI): domain Eukaryota; kingdom Metazoa; phylum Arthropoda; class Insecta; order Diptera; family Tephritidae; genus Rhagoletis; species Rhagoletis cerasi. The sequence goes on from JAPVRG010247808.1 coordinate 14,704, forward strand.
CAAACGAAAGTAGTTCAAAAAAGGTTATAAATTTGAAGAGGGTTGCCATCGTTTTTGAAATCAAAATCAATAAAACTAACAATTTAAATGAAATATTTTTGTGAGTATCAAACAAGGGAGTTGAAGGAAGGCTTTGTTTTGAAAATATTTTAGACAAGCGTTGCCACCTGTTCAGATATTCCAAATCAACTTATTTTAAAAGCTAAATGAATAACTTTAATATGGATGCCAGACGAGAGAGGTTTAAGGTCTCGAGGTCATCTGCCTCGAAATTCAAAATTAAAGTGATTAAAAAGTTAAATGAAATATTTCGATATGGGTAATTTATTTTGTTTTATTAAATTTTGTTAATTGAATTACATTTTTTAATACAAAAATAACGTAAATAAAAAATGAACTATTTTTAGATACATTTGTCTGCTATTAACTAAATTTTTTATTAAATTTAGGTGCAATTTGAAAATTTCATTTCCATCGCTGGTTAATACACGAAATCCGGGGCCGAAGGTAACAGTTATTGATGAAAACTTTCATAGAAAAATTCACTATGAAGGAACTGTTCTACAACTAAGTGTAATATACCAATAGATTTCTTCTTGCACCGCGAATCAAATTTGACAATAAATTTTTTCTTTATAATTTTTATGCAAAACTGAAAAAATAAGAGTTATTTTTGATTTTGATATAAATGACTTTATAAGTATAACTGAAAAAATAAAAGTCAATTACTGATACTAATGACTTTTATAGGTAAAAGTCACTAACGATTTTTTGATGACTTTTATAAGTAAAAGTCTTTAATAAATGTTATCTAAGACAAATAATATAAAAATCAAAAATAACTGTTATTTGTAGATTATTTAAATAAATATCAAACATAATAGTTATTTTAGATTTATAAAGTAAAAATCAGAAATAATTGTTATTAAAGGAGTAATTAAATAAATGTCCAAAAATAATTGTCACAGAGTAGCAATTCTCAAGCAATCTCTCACTGCTACACAGGGAAAAGAATTTAGTTAGGTCAACTAAATATGATTTTCTCAACATAAGATTTGGTTATAGTTACCAAATCAAGTGTCGAGAGAAATATATTGGGCTAACTTTTTTTGGGTGTAGTCCTTGGTTTTTCTTAACTTTCTATTTTCAAGTTCTTGAAAAAACAACCTTTTTTGGCAATTCTATGTGAGGTTTCTTCCTTGTTCGTAGCAGCCAGTAAATTTGGAATACAACAAGTACCAAAGATATATGAGAAAGACGAAAATTAAGACTGTAAATTGAATTTCAAGGAGAAAGTCGATACGTTTCCTACATTCTAAACACCTTACAAACAAAAACACAAAAAAATCACAAACATACTTTTAAGGCGCAACGACGCACGCAGGGTGTTTGCTAATATTTTTTAAGCGCTTTCGGATGTTTTGAACTTGATAAAATATTCCCAGTAGCGCTTTCTGTGAGCTTATTTCTTTTGTTTTCCTAAGGCAGAGAGTTTTCCATTTCTGTCCTTTCATTTTCCTCAATAGTTGTGCCATAAAATTTTGTTGTCAAGTGTGCTTTTTAACACGCATATCGGTAAAAGATCTTTTAAGGTGTGACTTATTTCAACAACGCATCTCGTATTACCTTGTTGTTCCCTAAAGTTGATCTAGTTTCGTATTTTATGACATTCCAGACACACCCAAATAACAGGGTATGTGTCTGCGAACAAGAAATTATCATAGTAGTGCGTGTTATCAAAGCAATCTTCATCAAAAGCTACATTAAAAACTTGTTGATCAGCGCTAAATGTCACATAAAGATAATATTTTGTTTTCACATTAACATAAATTAGCATTTATTTGAACTACTATAAATAGCTTATGAGAAATACAAGCATATGCCCAATTGAAGATGAAACTTATTGCTCTATTTATGCGCTTATTTAGTTTCTTGGCTTTAGCATAGTCTAAAGTTTTCTAGGTATTATTGCAAACGTTGGCTTGGACCCATGCTGATTTTCATTCACGTTATTACCCTTTTTGATGAGTTCTAGCTGTATGTTGTACATTTGTAATTGACACACCCATATAAAAAGCAAATAAAGAAAAAAAACAACAGGTATTTATTTAAGATTGAAATATAAATTTCTGCTTTTTGTGCACTTAACTTATAAAATAGTAGAAACTATCGAACTTAGCTAAGTTATTCACGCTTTATTGAAATAATGTAAAGCGCACGGGAACAACAAATATTTTATGCGATAAACACCACCACCTTTTGCTGTAGGTCATTTTGCCTTGAACAACACTGCACGGGACGCTATAAAATCAACTAAATAAATAGGTAAAAAATCAATCATACTTCCAGGCATACTCGCATCTGCCTACCAAACAACTACTTTAAGCTGTTTTTTATTTGCTTTTGTTTCAGCTTCATGCCCACTCACACCTGCCGAAGCGTTTGCGTTGTTCAATGCTCGCATTGAAGAAAACGTATTTATTACATGTTTTATGATTAATGAATAAGTTTACAAGTATGATGAGCTCATTTTACATGCACACCAATTCACTAGTTAACAAATTAAGGTATGTCTATGTTCGAAAATATAAAAATACAATATGACTGATTTGCCAGACAGTGAATGTCTTGCACAGAGAATTGGTGCAAACTTGCATTTAAATTTGACAAAGTCTTTAAACTTTTGAATTTTTAGATATTGAATTGTCGTTCGCCTGGCACTTTCAGCCTTAGCTGTAGGCTTATCACATCTGTATGGTAAGACATCAAAAAGTGATTCTTAGGCCCTTATAGCGAGGGCGCTTGGGGAGGGTTTCTAGAGGATGATTGCCTGCAGGTATGGGTACAGTTCTCTGAGGTATAATTTTTTAATCCACCTTGAGCAAGAAAGGGTTGATTTAGTCCTGATCCTGGAGCAGAGAATAAGTAGCTGTAAAAAAATTGAGCTTAAGGCTTATATTTTGCTTAAATTCAGCGATGGAGCTATTGTGATTTGTAGAACTCTGGCTAAATTCAGCTTGCGTGGCGCCCGAGGATAAGGTGGAGGCACCTCCGTTGCTATTATAAAATTAGTGATAGGACCTGGACAAAAGTAGACGGGCGGGCACTGGTAGACAGAAAAGCTCTCCGTTCTTAGGCATCCGAGCAGACTTTTTTTTTGATTAATCCAGGTGGAGTCAATTAGCCTACAGATGGAATATATAAGTTAGAGATTTAGAAAACTTAGAGTAATTCTAGGCAGAACTTTTGCGAAAACGTGGAGGATAGCCCTGAAGCGTCGAAGTCTAGCCCAACCAATCTAGGAATTCCTCTTTCCCGAAGAAAGAAGGGGCGAACTGGGCGATAAGAAGTGTGGAGTCGCTTAATACTTATGCTAATTTTCTATGTAATACAGAACCGCACACAGTCTGGTTAGAAGCAGTGGGTGACATAAAAATAACATGAAAATAGTGGATGATCACTGCCTGCTTTGGGCTACTAACTCATTCAAACTCTTCACGCTATCATGTCTGTCCAACTGCAGAAGCCTGCAGAGGTGTCGTGTTGCAAGTTATTTAGGAAGCAGCTATTTTCCAAAAACTTTATAAGATTATCAAAGTTACCACCGTACCTTCCGTAGCTAAGCACACACATGTGTCGCCTGGTGATTTCAGAACAATTAGTCTGCTCTCGAATCTCTTGAAAAAACTTCAGAAACGAGAGTAGTGGAAATTCATAAGCAGCTCTTCTTAGAGAAACACTATATGATTGGTGCCTTCCTTGATAACGAGAGGGTTTTCAGTACCGTCATGCCTGCGGAAGTCGTAAACTCCCTAAATAAACTAAACGTCGACTTCAACCTGGTATGGTTTTAGTTATCGTGTGATTTGCAACACAACTATACCGGAAGAGTGGGGCAGCGCTTCCATCTAGACTTTAGATAAATGCGGCTATTTTGTGGAATGTACTGAATGAACTCATGCAGTAATACCTGATGATCTTGGTTGAAAAATGTACTGGAATTAGCGGCTTCTATGAAACCCCAAACTAGACGGATCTTGTTATTTTTTCACAAGGAGATAAGAACATCGATGCTGTGAAGTACCTGGGCTTGATCTTTGACAGGCAGATTTTCTAGAAGCCGAACATTTGAGAAAGAGTACAGAAGATGACAGTGGGCTTATAGTGCTGCAGCGGCATGGGCTTTAAAGTCACCTTCAGTTATGGGCACTCCAGGATTCTAATAAGCCACATCCCACTGAGGTGGGACTAGTGACTACAACTAGGGCACTATGAGCGGAAACCTCGCAATGCAATGTGGCTGACTACGGGTGCGTGGACGACGGTAAATGAAGCTCTTAAAACTGAAAAAGGGTGTGATGTTACTTAGCGGGAGTTTTAATCGGTCTTTGTCCGATTGTAATTAATGTGGTTAGGCTCAGCATCACATCAAAATCTGATAGTCAGCTGGCCAGCCTTAGCGATTTTGGGGTTTAAACTCCTCATGTTCCACTTGTTTCCTACCCCCGCGGATCTTTTAGGAATAGAGATTAACCGCATGCGGAGCGCTTCATTGTAAGATCAGATCATTTCTCTATCAGAAACTGAGGCGTCTCTGTTCGTTAATAGGTCTTAACCCTTTGTTTACCAACATATAGCCGTAATACATATATTGATGTATAACTTAATGTTTGGATGACTGTGATTATCGAAAGCGAGTTTCATACTTAGATCACTTAGATGTATGCACTCTATTTCAATTTTTACATATTTACTTGGATTATTATTATACCCGAGCGCACTGTGTGCACAAGGGTATTATAACTTTGTTCACATAACGGTTGTTTGTAACAGCCTAAAGGAATCGAGAACGATATAGACATATATATACCAAAATGCTCAGAATGAAAAGAGAAATCGATTAAGCCATGTCTGTCTGTCCGTCCGTCCGTCCGTCCGCACGATAACTCGATTAAAAATTGAGATATCTCAACGAAACTTGGCACGCATACTTCTATTGGGATACGGACGGACGGTATTGAAAATGGGCGAAATGGGACAATAACCACGCCCACCTCCCATAGAACGGTAATTTTCAGAAATACAAAAACTGCGATATTTTAGTAATTACTGAAGCTTATCATACAATGATGTATTAACGAGTAATAAGAATTTTATAAATTTTGGAAAAAGGGGCGTGGCCACGCCCACTTATGGATTTATACGTATATCTCGGTTACTGCTTTGCCAATTTCTACCAAACTTGGCACAGGTATTAACCTTAGACCAGCATAGGAAATGGCCGAAAATTTTTGAAATCGGACAATAACCACGCCCACCTCCCATATAACGGTAATTTTCAGAAATACAAAAACTGCGATATTTTAGTAACTACTGAAGCTTATTGACTCAAAATTGATATATAAAATGATATATTAACGAGTGATAAGAATATTATAAATATTGGAAAACTCGGGCGCAGCCACGCCCACTTATGGATTTATATGTATATCTCGGTTACTGCTTTGCCAATTTCTACCAAACTTGGCACAAGTGTTAATTTTGTTCCAGCATAGTACATGGTCGAAAATTTATTGAATTCGGACAATACCCATGCCCACTTTCCATATAACGGTAATTTACAGAAATACGAAATCTGCAATAAATAAATGAAGCTAATTTACTCAACATTTATGTTTGCAACAATTCATTTGCAAGAAGTACGATTATAAAAAAATTTTA
>JAPVRG010247810.1:0-13898 GCA_029783565.1 Rhagoletis cerasi
ATATGTATCTATGCTGAACTTAGCAGGTGTAAAGCACATAGTTAGAAAGCTTAGAAGCTGAAAAGCACTGATCCAAGAACAGAATGTTAAAGACATTTTATTAACATTTTCCAACTTAACATTGTTATTAACATCTATGTTCTTTGATATGTATCTATGCTGAACTTAGCAGGTGTAAAGCTCATAGTTAGAAAGTTTAGAAGCTGAAAAGCACTGATCCAAAGTTAACGAAATAAGCTGACGAGGTTGATGTCTACACTTTTTTTTTTTTAACGAAAACTTTGACGATTGCAAAAAAGCTCGGACACACAACTCAGTGAACTGATAAAAGCGATGTAATAATAAAATCGCTGTAATTTTCTGTTTTTACACTTACAAGGAAAAAAATCATCGCTTACTAAATTTTTGAATTTTGTGAAGAGTGAAGCTCTGTTAAGTGGGCTACAAAATGAGATATTAGAACTTAGTAGGGAAGGAGCTTCCCTAGGTCGACGGGATCTTAGAAAGATGTATATTTAGTACTAGAAGGATATTTTCAAAATTGTATATATTGCACTTTGAAATCCAGTCATAATAAAAAAATAGCAAGAAATTTATATTTTGGCTGTTTTTAGGACTTGCCAAGGACAAACATTTGTATGACCCTAAACTGCTCTCAAAGTAAGCTTGCAAGCATTTTTTCGCGACCCAGTTTAATGTACATACCTACCTATGTTTGTAGATACATATGTATAAATATGTCGTTATTAATTGCTTACATTGTTAACGTTTTATCATTTCTATTTCGTTTATTACCTTTTTTGGCGTTGCGCACGTACATGGTTCATTTCATTTCACTGTGTTCGTGAAATGCCTGAAATTAGGAAAGCTCATGAATTGTAGCACGTAACTAAATGTGTGCCTTGATATAAAATTGTAATGCTTGCTGTTATAAAAAGCTGTATGGGAGTTGTTTCGTAACTTATTTGTTAATTGTTTTCAGTATCTCCTGTTCTGTGCAAGTATTAGTGCCGGATATATGTATATTGTAAATTACAATTTTGTGTAATCAGTTGGAAAATTTGTGTATAAAAGCAGATGGGCAAAATATAATTTTGGAATTTTCTTTATTTACAGTATTTATCATGTCACTAAACCCTGTGTACAGGGTACATCATTATTTCGAAGTAATAATATATTGATTTCAGTGTATGAATAATTATATAGATTCAAGTTTAATTTATGAATTTATTTGTGTATCGGTGAAACTTTATGGGATACAAAAGTAAAACAAAAGTCTATAGAAAATATTTAATTAAAATGTTATTTGCAAGTTAATGTTTTGAACTTATGCATTTTCAGACAACTTTACATGTATTGTTTTAAATGAATCTGATTTCTTGGAGATTCTTTGATTAACTTGGAGTTAAGAGAGCCAAATCGGAACTAAAGCGCAGCATTTTCCAGCTTTGGAAAAGAAGCTAAGGAGGTTGATCTAGCGGTGAACGAGAACAAGACAAATTACCTCTTGGCAGCTCATAAAAAGTCCTCGCATTTCGGGACGCCTAGGAGCTAGCATAAACCCCACCAACAATTTTAGCCTGGAGATAAAGCGAAGAATAACTCTTGACAATAGGTGCTACTTTCGACTCGGTAAGCAGTAGATAATCGGATCACTCTCTCGCCGAACAAGAATCACGCTCTACAAGTTCCTCATTATTCCCGTTCTTTTATATGGCGCAGGAATGTGGACGATGTGAATCAAAGATGAGAAGGCTTTCAGAGCTTACGAGAGAACTATTCTACGTACGATATATGGCCCTGTTCTTATAGGCGATGGGTACCGAAGAATATGGAATGATGAACTGCTTGTATAACTGGCGCAAATTCGCTAAGGAGAGAGGCGATTGGCCTAAGCCCAAATCAACGAACGGTTGTAGTTCCAAATAAGAAGAAGAGAACCAAATATAATATTTCTTAAATGTTGTCAATCTAACGAAAAATAAAGTACACACAGCATACAATTGTACGAACAATAGCGACAATGTTTCAATGAAAAAATAAACAAATAACACAAAGTAATGCCAACCTGGTAACGTGGGTCATGAACTTTGATGACTGCGCGGCGTCACTTGGAGATTATGCAGCAACTGGGATAAATTATGTACAAGATATCATCAGTAGCTACGTATACATGTACAGTGACTTAAACAAGTGCTCATAATTTAATATAATTTTTTTAAATAAGTATTCACATTGATTTCCGATTCACGTTTTCACTGAAGAGGAGTTGGCTCCCTGGCCGTAGAACCCCAAACAGTTTCACGGATGGCTTACTAATAGTTACGGGAGTGAGTGCCGTAGTATATTGCCGGGAACTGAACGTTAGGTGGGCAGTAAGGTTACCTGAGCAGTGCATCATCTTTCTAGCAGAAGTTTTCGCTGTGAGGATAGCAGCAGTGTAGGCTAACACCGAAACGACAATCAACTCAAAGGTAAACTTATACGTAGACAGTCAGGCGCAAATTAAGGCAGTTATGCTAGAGACACACATCGTAGTATAATATCAATACCACGGCCTATACCACACGTGTGTCACCCCCATACTACGAATCATTGTATGTAGTTGCTAAGCAACGGCTAACTACAATATTGAAATTATAGTTTCTATACCACATGTGTGTCCCAGGCATTACCTCACATAGTATTTCATCTAAAACCATTATTCGCAGCCAGGAAGCCATTGACAGGCTGGCCGCAAACAGAAGGCTGCATATATATTGGGTACCCGGCCACAAAGGAATAGAGGGCAATGAAATAGCAGATGAGACTGCAAAGAGCGTCTCCAATCTGACTCTCGAACGGACATACCAGGGAAACCCTGCAAAATCTTCTGTGTCGATGTCCCGCACTCTGAAAAAGAAGACTCAAATGATTGGGAGTAGAGCTGAAATTACTACTGAAATTAGCAAAAATCCTTGACATAACTTGTAATGTTTACTTTAACGCCTAAAATCGAACTTCACTTAGCTACGCTAAGCACCTACCGGTATATGCGTGGCTCAACGCCGACCAGATTAATCTAACCTAACAAGTTCAACATTTTGATGAAAATTTGTAGACTTTTTCTAAATTTTGTACAATTTACGTGGCTTTGGTTAAGGCATGAACAATAGTTTTATAAAAAAAAATAACAAAAAAGTTTTAACTGGAAAAACATTGTTAATATTTAAAAAAAAATCAGTATGTGAACACTTGCTTGAGTCACTGTATGGACAAACATGTGTATGTACGTACATATTTTTTGGCACATGACAGCTAGCTTAACTTTAGGTGTGCGCAAATCGACCTGTTTATCTGGATATGTAGAAAGAATGTAAATTTGAACATTTTGATATTTCTAGTAAGAAAGTTTTGTTTATACTCTTCGCTCATTCGTGCAGAAATGTGTAAGAAAAAAGCCTAAAAGTTTTTTTTCGAGCAATAGCAACTTAAGACATATGAACATAAATTGTGACTTGAGTCTTTTAAAATATGTAGTAAATTTGTTCAACAAGCAAAAAATTACATAAGTTAGTTTATACTTTACAATCTAAACACCAATTTCAGAACGAAAGTGTAGTTTTCTGCAATTTGTGATAGCATGGAGGCATACACTACAAACAGAGAAGAAGTTTGGCCAAACACATATGCTTCTGTACCTTTCGCCGCGGCAAAACAAGCATTATTTTTGTTTACATAAGAAAGACTTCATCGCACCAATTGACAAAATGTAAGCAAAAATATTTATGTATGCGGAGTTTTTTTTTTAATTTCTTAGGTCTTAACGTTATTCTGTTAGCATGAGAACATAGTCCTAAAATAAATTTCGAGGCTAAAGGCTCCAACCGACTTTTCTTGAGTACGAACATAAACATCTTGATACTTGGACTCTGAATGAAGGTACTCGTATTTAAATTGCTGCATCTCGTATACCCAAAAAGTTTTAAATAATGGGAATGAACTAACTGAAAATACAGAAAAGTCTCTGTCTAAAAAAAGCAATTGACTACAACGAAACCAGAGTTGCCGTGCATATAGACATACATACTTCTCATTGTAATCGAAAATTATTAACTTTATTGGAATGCACATTTATTTCTGTCTCAGTTAAAATATACTAAGTTTCCCTCTACAATGACACCTCACTTAATCAACAAAGCAGATAGGACTAGACACTGGCTATTTTGCCGTTTATCTACTAAATTGCCCTCATCAGTTTACAAACATAACTACTACGTGTTCTGTTAATCCTTTGATATGATTTTTTCTAAAATGAAGAAAGCGCATACAAACAAAAACGTTTATGGTATTTACGTATAAAATAAGTGATGAGATTTTGTTGAAGTACATTACTTTTTCAATTTAGGCCTTTATTTTTACTTAAACAACAACAACTTGTATGCTTTTTCATGAAAGATCCACTCGAATCCTAGTGCCTGGGAAAACTTTTATGCATTTAATTATCGTTCTTACATTTTTTTATCTACTTCTCCGGGGTCCGCCGCCATTATAAAAAGGTACATCCAGCTACGTGGCTGTCTTCAGATCAAAAAAGAGAATCCAAGTCGATCGTGTTGTGATAGACGAGGGCAAAACATCGACTTATTGCAGCCAAGATACGCACATGCCTCAGGGCGTTCCAGCAATGTAAGGAAAGCTCAACGTCAGGAAGCTGCAATCACAACAGACGGTCAATTAATTCGCCACTCGACTCCCACACATGCACACACTCAGATAGCACTATTCAACAAACTGAATTATGCGTGTATTGAAACCACATTTCCTGCGTCAAAAAATTAGTCGGGTTTCAGCTGCAGAGGAAAAAGATGCCGCCTACAGGTCCACGCTGCGGTCGGATGCAACGCGAGCTATGTGGAACAGATATGGAGATTTGAAGAGCGGAGCGAGACGTATCTATCCTAATAACGAGTGAGGGGCCGAAATACGAGAATGTGAAGGACTTGAAATGCTGGCCGACAGGGAAATCGCCCGTAAAGTTTACTCCTGTAAGAACAACCAAGGCGAGCTAGTGACCGATACACAGAACGTACTTAAATTATGGAGGAACATTTTCCACTCTATTTAATGACAGCAACACTGAAAGTAGTGTAGAAGACGAATCCGAGCCTCCAGTCGATGATGATGGAGTCGATGTCTTACCGCTTGACTATGACGAGTTACGAATAGCGATTACGCGGCTGAAAAACAACAAAGCTTCTGGTGCTGACGATCTGTCAGCTGAGCTATTCAAGTACGGCGGCGATTGATTGATAAGGTGCATATATCAACTCTTATGCAGATATTCACTATAAGCAAAATGTTGGAAAAGACCAGGGAGAATAAGATCGACACATGCTATTTACGACTCCCTTTCGTGTGACTTATTTAATACGATGTTGGAGAAAATAAAAAGATCAGCAGAATGGAACCACTTCGACACGATTATTTACAAGAGCGTACAATAGCTGGCTGTCACTTATGTTCTGCCTTCTCGAAATTTGGTAGAGAAACAAGGCGCGTGGGTCTGGTGGTGAATGAATGCAAAACGAAGTATCTCCTTTAATCGGACAAACTGTGCCGCTATATGGCGCAGAAGCTTGGATAACGACAACATCCTATAAGGACCGCCTTAGAATGTTCAAGAGAAAGATTTTACGGAAAATTGACGAACTTTTGCGCATTGGTGAAACCGAATGCTGCAGACGATGGAACTCAGAGCTCTTTGAGCCTATCAACGCATAAACATAGTGCAGTGATGTAAATACAGCGGCTCTGTTGGCTCGGTTATGTCGTACGAACGGCCACAAACGCTCCAGCTATGTCATCTATTCATTCACCGAAATACATACATACCTTCAGTTAATTTATTCATATTTAGCATACCAAAAGCTAAATATACACAGTCATCAAAAACACACCATACATACATATGTACTACAATTTCCAATTATCACTTTTACAGCTGGCGATAATACAACTTTAGAGCTACCGTAAAATTAATTTTCGTGCTTATTACTTTTACCATTTTTTGCTCAAACTTACCCTTACTGTTCCAAAAAAACGCTGAATAAATATTAGACAAATTTACATTTTGCCTACGCCATTCTGGCTACATCGGCAAGTTTGAGCCTTTTGTTAAAAAGAGTCATTTGAAAGCATTGACGCATTAAATCCCTTGGAATTGCCAGAATATTTTCTGCCATCAGGGAAAAAGCTATGCAAGGAATTTGTAGTGAATTACCTGCGAACCGCAAAGCATTTGCCATCACTTGCGGTGTACTCAAGCATTATTGAAGAAAATTTTGACGTTCATTGACTTTTTTTGGAGCTTAGTTTTTTTAAAGTGAGATATGAAAGCCTCACTAAGGTTGCAGCTTGACGTGAGTTGAAATTTTCATTTTCGTTGTTTTATCCTAACTTTCAATATTTATAATTTTTGACTCTCAAAATTTACCAAACTGCAACTAATTCAAAATTAAGTTGATACTTGCTTTTTCAGAAGCTTACTTTAAAACTAAAAATAAAATATTTAAATCAGGTAAAATGCGTAATAGGCAGGGCTAAGAATACAGCTTCATCACTTATTTTAGTGTTTATTATACAGCGAATTCAAATCTGGGGAAATGTTCATATTTTCTTACTTTTTGTTGAATTTGGTGCAAAGATAAAACCCTATAGTTGTTGGATGTAAGCCTAAAGCTTGAAGCACATTGAAAACGACAGGCTATGGACGACAGCTGTCAAATTATTTTAACACGTACTCTTATGTAGATAATTATTTTGGCGGCGACAGAGCTACACCACAACCGTGGTTGTCGCCAGTTTGGATCTATTCCTATTTTTCGAGCGACAGATAAGGTTCTTCCTCTTCTTTTATGTCAAACTCATACAAATTCATGATGTCGCTGCCGCATTCAAAAAAGTCATCGACAAAGCGTTTAGATAATGAAGATAACAACTTGGTAGCTGTGGTCCGTAGCTTGTCGTTTCCAATGTGTTCGGGCTCTAATTGAATTATGGTATCCGCATGTAGTTAAACGGGGTTTGTGCTGCACTTACAAGAAAAAGGTCACCTTTTCAATGAGTATTGAAATTACTTAATCACGTACAAAATCTTGTGTATGAGCTGATATCAAGAGAAACCTAATTTACTACAGATATTTCTAGCTCTTAAAATCTTACCATGATGCAAAATCAAATGCTTTTCTTTACTAAAAACAAGTTCCTTCTAAAAAGTAAAATGGTAATAGATCAGACTAGCCTAAATTTTACCAAAACAAAATCATCTTCGAACTGATCGCAACAAATCATAAAATGGGTGAAATTGGTTATGAGTTTAACTATGGAGGTATGGACATAAAAATACGTAAATATGGAGGTAAACCTTTGTCAATTTCGAGAATATTTTCGTTTTACTTTGAATATAGATTTGATTTTAATTTAATTCATTAAATTTCCATTGCGGTTCGCTCGGGCGCATAAATTTTTTTTGTTTTCCGTCGCACGTCGCACGAATCGCAAAAATCGCGACGACTTGGGAGCAATCAATATCAGCGGCTGATAAATAAATACTCGATACTTTTGCTGTAGTACCAAATATTTTTTTTCAATAGATGCTTTTTGCTAGGATACCAAGTAAGTATTGATACTCTCCTTTCGATACTTTGACTTACTTTAATTTCAGGAACGCTTACAAACTGTTTTTTAAAACACGCCAGCCTAAAATAGATTTTAGCCAGAGACCGTAACGACTATAAATTTCCTCTGCAGTGGGATTCTGAAAATCGCTATCGCTAATTTTAATTACCAAAAATCTCTAAGAGAATAGCAAGCCTAACAATATGCAACATTTAGTTACATGTCCCTCATGCTGCCGGATTTGGCTGATAATACATTGCATCTGTTACTTTTTCATGTTGTACACTTTTAAGTCACACTGTTTTTAATTTGGAGAATATTGGCGACGAAAATTTAGCCTAGCGATTGTCAGAATTCCACTGCTGTATAACTATGTATATGAAATAATGGCCGTTTTCGTTGTTCGGGCTTGGCTGAAAACCCACTGGTTAGATTTCGGTTAACTTTTCGGAGGGTATTTTTTGCATAACTGCTCTTATTAAAGGCTACTAGAAAACTCGCTCGTAGGCACTGGAGTCGAGTTTTTTTTAAGGTTCGTATTTACGAACTGATTTCATTAATTTTGTGGATTATATATTTACTATGTAATAAGAAACACTTTTGCAAAGAAAAAATAGACCCACTACGTAGCGCTGAGGTCGGGCTATTTTTAAAATCCGTTTGTCTTATATTAATTTACTTTTAAGATGGACAAATAAATGAAGGATGGTTTTAAGTATGCATACAAAGAAGGGTAACCGCCCCTTTGTCTCACGCCCGCATATAACCTAGATGTGATCTTGCATCTACTTCTGCTTTATCGCATCACTCGGGGCGTGCGTTGTTGCAGCAGTAAGACTCAAAGTAGCCAGTTCATGGATCAATAGAATTTCTGGCCATTCAGATATCCTATACACATAACCACGGATTTATCATGAAGATTTTTTTAATCCAGGGAGCAGCACGGAATTTCGCTCAGAGACCTAAAGAGAATAAACGAGTCTTTATTTTCTATGGCAGTCAGACAGCCCGCAAAGTTTTACACTCACACATAGACAATGCAAATTCCCTTACTGAATAGAATCTAATTAAAATAGGTTCCTGGATGCCTGGAAAGATTCGAGCACATACTTCCAAGAAATAACACGGTAGGTGCATAAGTATATTAAGGGAACCATTTCAATGACATTAGAAATCACATGGCTCAATTAGTCAATGAACGAGGAAAACTATTTCGTCCTGTGAAACAGCGAGGATTCTTGGTCCTTGGTCTGTTCTCTTGAGTTTCCTTATAAAGACTTTTATTGACTTGCAGCAAAAAAGTTCCTTGCAGGCGCTGCGAAGCTAACGGGACACTTACTAGTTGTTGATTCGTTTTCATACGATAAGCTTTTTTAGCTTTTTTCCTAAAATAACGTTAAATGTTTAAGGAACCTTGTTTTTATCATTTGAAAAAGAGTTTTGCTTGATTTTAGTGAAAAAACCAAATCATTTGTAATTTTTTTGTGCAATAATTTTTCAAGAAAAAATTTATCAGCACTAATTGATAACTCGAGCAATAAGTTTTATTATGTATCCGCGCCAGAAAGTTCGCATAATAATAATACCTAGTATCGCCCTGTGCTCGAAATTCGACCATCGCACTTTTTTCATAAAATGTTTACATTAACTTGTATCTACTCAGTTTTGACTCTTGATATGTGGGTGTTTCCATGCAACCGTACGCGACTTTCTTACGCTAATGGAGTAATATAAATCTCACAAAAATAGAAGTTGCTGAAAAAAAAGATTACGCTTATGTTGCAATCAAAGGGTACTTACTATGTTTGAGAAACAAATGGGCAGCTTCGAATTTTTAGTGTGGAAAATATCCGTTCAAAACAAAGTGATAACATACGCGACAAGAAAAGAAGTGGTTTTAAGGTACATATACATATATGCGAAAGTCTGCGAATCATGGGAGCATTTCATTTCTTTAAAAGTTCCTGAACTAAGATAAATAGTGTACCTATACAATCCTTTCATATTTAAAAAGAAATTATCGCTGGTTAGTTTTATATTTAAAAAACAAAACATAACGTACGCGACAATTTTTCCCTAATCCTCAGGGTGTCCCAGAAGTAACCTGCGAAACTTTGGAAGAAGGTAGGTGGGGGGGTGAGCTCCCTGATAAGCAAATTTGTTGCAGATAAAAGTGCCACCGTTTTTGAAATATAGAAATTTTTTTGGAATTTAAAAAAAAACGGGTTTTTCACGCGTTTTTTTTTAACTGCATTTAAAAAAAATTTTGTTCTAATTTTTTAATTTTTTTAATTTTTTTTAATTTATAGATATTAATTTTTTTTTAATTTACATGTTGTGAAAATAAATGAAAAGGTCCGATTTTTTTAAATTCAAAAAAAATTAAAAATTTCAAAAACGGTGGCACTTTTACCTGAAAAATGTTTGCTTATCAGGGAGCTAAATTCTGCTCAGCTGTATGAATTTCTCTTTCTTATGATATATGCAAGTTTGATTAAAGTCGGTGTGGAATAAATACCATTAAAAACATGTTTGCTTATAAATTTATACACATATAAGATAAGATAATGCATCTGTAACTAATACTAAGGTTGGACATGTACCGATAATGACTTTAAATACGTTTGTCCGAAACCACCGCATGCCTCAAATCGACGTTAATTAAAACAACAAAAGTTTTAAGAATACATTTATTTCAAAAAAGTTTAAAGAATTATAATGCAATAATGTATGGGACACGTGTATTTTTGTTACGGGGCTCGTAAGAATATCAGTTTAATTAGTTTAGGTTTTGACTACTTTTGTAGGAAAAAGTTGAAGCTGAAGCTATCTAAAGTTTAATTTTTGCATGTCACTTCACTGATATTTCGCGAAATTCAAATACTCCGAGTATAGACTTCATTTATGTCCAGATGAAAATGATTGACAACGTTTTATTGATTTTCCTTGTTCTTGTAAAAATATATATATATATATTCAAAATTTATTTCCGCTGAAATAACGGTAAATTATTTTTTTTTTGTCGTACAAAACATGATTTTATATTTAAAATAAACTTCCGCTAAAAAATTCGTCCGGGAAAGTAATTAGTATGGCGGTGAAGATATACCATTTTTGGTGGAATTCTCCTATAGATGTATTTCCTCTCACCTTTCTTACAAAGGTCTAGTCTTAGATGTCATGCCCCCTATTAGAGGATTTAATATCCGGTGCATATTTCGTGAAAATCGAGCGAACAGTACTCTCAAAAGGGTGGTTTCAAAATTTTAGTTTCCTTTAAAAACATTGACCATTAAATGGACTTTGGAATCTTTTCTTTAATATTTCCTTCACATTTCACTTAAAGTAGG
This sequence comes from Rhagoletis cerasi, assembly GCA_029783565.1. Classification (NCBI taxonomy): domain Eukaryota; kingdom Metazoa; phylum Arthropoda; class Insecta; order Diptera; family Tephritidae; genus Rhagoletis; species Rhagoletis cerasi. The sequence goes on from JAPVRG010247810.1 coordinate 11,010, forward strand.
TTATCCACCTAATCCGGGGTTATATTTAATAACTTTTAATTGTGTGCTGTCATGCAAAAATTAGCAAAAGTTATGAAGGACTGATTACAACAAACATCCACAAAAGTCTGGAAAGTTGTAAACAAAAGCACAACTCGGAAAAAGCGCTTAATACAAAAATACTTCCTCACTACCGCAAAAGGATGTTAACATCTCCCTTTCAACTACTTATGATCCTCATCCTGCATTTCATAACAATGCATTAATTTCTTTCCACCCTACTTACGCTAGTCACTGTGTGTTATTTTACGCGCTGCTGCACATTTGTAAAAAAACTTTACGATAAAACCTCGCAACGTTATTCTTTTTCCACAGCGCACCCTACTTCACACATACATATTGTCAGCTTAACATTTAAAGGCTCTAAGTAATTTTCTTTCAACTTTTGGCTTTGTAGAAAAGTCAGTCGGTTACTCAAAAAAATTCCACATAATTTAAAAGCTACTGCTGCAGTATTAAATCAGGTGCAATCTTCAACAATAAAACTGGATTTTGAACAAATTCGCAACTAAAGAACATACATTCTGATCAAGTTCTTACACTATTCTGTAGAGAAACCAATTTCTTAGATAGTGCATTTTTGTATTGAGGTAATGATATATAAACGCAATAAACGCAACTCCCGCGTTAGAGTATGCTTTCGACTGCTGAACTGATTTGTTGATGCATGAGTTTTTCAAGAAAAAAACAACGACAAGAAAAAGCAATAGGAAGTAGATGTCTTATGATAAATATAAACACAGCAGTGAGCTGCTTTGGCACAACTTGAAATAAACGGTTTGAAGTTGAAAAGGGAGAAGCAAAGAAGAAAATGCGTTAAAGTAGTGCGAGTGAATTGAAATGCTATGAATTCATTTACTCATCAGTCTGTTGGCAGAGTGTGGCAATATGCTACGAGTATTGAGTGCTGGACTATTTTCGAAGCTGTTGTTGTATAATATTTCTGTCTTTTTGAACTAAATTGAGTTCTTCTTTTCTATGATAAGTCAAATTACAGTAAATGTTGTCACTAAGTTTGCTCCGGTTGAGTGAAACTCTTCCTTGCAACAACTTATTCTAATATGTGCCCTTATTTTTATAACTGTTTCTTTTATTAGATGAACTTCTATGCACTCACGTTTACTATCAAACAGAAGCTTCGTTAATTAGTATATTTGGAAGTATTCCGAATTTTACCCATACCATTTTAAAAGTGTTCATGGTAAAAAGAGCCCCTCACACGTTATTTACTTAAAGTAGTTTACTGATTTGAAAACATTTTTTTAAGTAAAACTTCTTTCGCAACACAGTGGTCTGAATACCAAATCTAGTTTTCTTTTTTTTGCTGCTGTTGTTGTAGCAGCTTTCTTAGCCCTGCCTAGAATCCTATAGTCCTTCAATCGTTGCCGTCAAGCTCAACTACCTTGTTCTACAGTCTGAAAGTGCGCACCCCTAACCACCCTTCTATTTATTGTCTTAACAGATCCTCATCGCGTAAAAGTTGCCTCAACTGTGAAGAATACACAGTTAAAAAGTTCCAAAAACTTATAAGAGGTTTTATAAAATAAACTAATTTTTCCTATTCCAAAACGAAAATTTTGGTTGAATACCACCAGACAGTAGGTGAGTGGTCAAAAAGCCGTATGAGCTTCGGAGTGCCTATGCAATGAAAGGAACAGAAAAATCACTTTGAAGACTGCTATTTCTGCTTTGTTAATTTGCGTGGTGTGAATACGATTCAGTTCCTGCTAATTCAACAAAATTGAAAGAAAATTATCAAAATATTTCACTTGCGTTAGACAAAATGAAATAACTACAGAATTTGCATTGACATAAAAATTGTTAACTTCCCATTAGGACAGAAAATTGGATACACTGAAAACCCATGCTTTTATTGTCTGTGGGAAAGTCCTGCAAGATATCAACATTTGGAAAAAATAGATTAGCCCCAAAGCGAGACGATGGAATTGGAAAAGTAGGATATCGTAAATCCATTATTCATCTAATGAGTTAAAATAATATTGCCCATCTTGCACATAAAGCTAGGTCTTACGAAACTATTTTCTAACCGGCTAGAAAAAAATTGTCAGTTTTTTTCCTACATAAATAAGGAGAAATTTTCCTGGTCTAAGCACAGAAAAGATAAAAGTGAAAATTCGCAACACAAAGTTAGAAGTGATAGCTGCTATTTTGGAGATAATCACATCCTCTCATCAGACGTTTTTCTCGATTTTTCTGGGTTTTGAAACAGTGAACTCCGGCGAACCAAGCCAGGTAATATAATAACGTAGGCATGTTTTCAATTGATTAAAATTTGTCCTTAACAGTAATGATTTAGCACATGTATTCAGTTATAACCTTATATATATCATTATTTGCTGATACAATTCCAATATAAACTATTTATTACTTTGTAAGAATTATACACTTATAAAGCATTTGGTGCAGAAATTTTTTAAGGGGCATATGAGGTATTTACTGTGCAGTATGATCAACGATATGGACAATCGCATGTGAACTAATGTCAACCAATGCATACAATTTTTTTTGCTTGTATATTTATGTAGGTTATTTATTTAAAAGTTCATTTCAGTAAATGTTACAATGGTTATATTAATAGTATTTATTAAGAATAAGTTAAAATTAAATTCGACTGAGTGGTTCTTCGCGCACGTCCGCTCGTCACCGTTCTTCTTTTACAACTGACTCGTTTTCTTCGTTTTATTTTAGTCGTCCCGTCCCTGTCAGTCATTCATGCAGGGTTGTTATTTTCTGTACCTTAGCCCGCTCCTAGTTTTACCTTTTTCTATTCCTACAATCGGCCTTCCTGACTTTCGTTCGTCCCCGAACGACGGCTGCCATTTTTTCATG
>JAPVRG010247817.1:0-15011 GCA_029783565.1 Rhagoletis cerasi
TTAAAATATATTTGAGGTGCTTGAAGAGGGTGGCCACCTGTTTAAAAAGTTAAACTCAAATTATTGAAGCGAATCTTATTATTACTGCTCCGATATGTCTGCGATAAATATTTAACGCCACGGTAAAGGTAGTATATGGCGGGTATAGAAAACGAATAGCTGCGTTAAACGCCAACTGGGCGGGGAAAGACTAATGCAAAGACAAGAATATAAACAAAAACAAAGATACAGATAAAGAAAAGATGAAAATGAAAATGAAGATGAAGATGTAGATGAAAATGGAGATGAAGATGAAGATGAAGATAAAGATAAAGATAAAGGCAAAGAAATTCAGACCCAGACAAGGCCAAAGACAAAGGGATACATAGATATAGAAAAATACAAGCACAGAGACATACACATAAGCAAATACAAAATTTTCTCATAAATGAGACTACTGTATCTGATTTGCAAACATTTGTATCAAATCTTATGCTTATTTTACAAATACATGTAAAACTTGCAGCAGAGTTCACAATTAACAACAACGAAAATTATTGTCAGAAACTCATTTTAATTGCCGTTTATCTTTCTCCAAATGCTGCAATGAGAGACATAAAATTGTTGTTCGGTAAAACCAGACCTGTTAAATAATGATTAATAATCATAATGATTATTAATTAAAGCAAGTTTTAATAGGGTAACCGTTTAATGATTAAATACCATTATTTGCACCTTTTTAATGATTAATAATAAATTAATTAAAAAAACAAAATTAATTAATTAATTAATTAATTTTGATTACATGATTATTTTTTAATTTTTAATAATTTTCAATTATTTTTGAACTTTTTTAATTGCATGATTAATGTAATTATTTGATTATTTTCAATTATTTTTGATTTTTTTAATTGCATGATTAATATAATTTTTTGATTATTTTCAATTAATTTTAATTTTTTTAATTATAAGATTAATATAATATTTTGATTATTTTCAATTATTTTTGTTTTTTGTTTTTGTTTTTGTTTTAAATTTTATGATTTATTTCAACTTGTGAATAATACATTGCAACGCAGTTAACATTCATATGACGAGAATCAATACAGTAACATGAGATAAATGCACAAGGATAATAACAAAAACGAAAAAAATTCAAAAAAAAAAAAAACAGCACTGGTCGCTTTGTTATTTTATTTGTTAATTTTTTATGAAAATATTGTCCATACTACAACAAAACCGCATACTATATCTACATCATAGTTCCAAATTTGGTGTAAAACTTAGGAAAATTTCACACTTTTGTCAATATAAACACATAGTCCACTTCTTAATTAGTATTTATTCGTACAGTGAATTTAGTTTCAGTTATTTAATACTAACTTATGAAAATTTTCTTGCCAAACAAAGCTTCATCTATTTGGAAAAATAATTAAAAATAATCATATAATTAAAAATAATTAAATAATAAAAAATAATCAAACAATTAAAAATAATCAAATAATTAAAAAAATTATTTGATTAATTTTGATTATTTTTTTAAAGGCTATTAATCATGATTATTTTTGATAATTTTTAATTATAATTAATTATTAATTGCTGGGTTATGTAAGAAAATTAAAATAATCATTAAAATTAAAAAATTCTAAAAAATTAATGATTAATAATCGTAATGGAAATTTAACAGCTCTGGGTAAAACTTTATTACAATTGTCATTTACGAGCTGTGAAGCGCTTGAAGATATTGCTGTAAAACCTGTAGACTGTAATCGCTGGCCGAATCTGATGAACTAATAAAATTTTTCAAAGACTTCTTTTTTTCAAAGAAAAATTTTAATTGGAAATGGTTAATGGTAGAAATGATCCAACAACCAAAGGAGGGACTACCATTGATGCAGTTTTTGCCAGAAATATTAATAATCTTGAAATAAAACATTTTATATCTTACTTTAGTTACCACAATCCACTAGTTAATATTGTAGATATGAATGTTTTCTCAGCCACAAATAAAAATTAAACTTAGCAGTTGGTTATAAAAAATTAAAGCTCGTTAAAAAAAAAATCAAATAAATATGTATTTTGTATATTAGAAAATATGTACATGTTTATGTATATCGCACATTTCTTTCTTTCTGGAATTTCCCCTATTAAGTTTCACTTCTTCCGCGCGTAGGGACTACACGCACTGAGTTTTTTATTTTCCTTGTTAGGTGGTACGCTCTAGTGTATAGGTATGTACATATGTATGTAGTAAATACTAAAGGCAATGTTTACCATAAATATGTGTACTTGCTATTTTTAAAACACCTAAAAATTTCATGTGAAAAGTTATGACCTTTTATAGCTTGTTAGAAGAATTTACTTTTGAATTTAAAAGTTAAAACCAACAGCAGGGATGACAGTTACGGCCCGCGTAGGTTGTATAGGCCCTCGATCGTTCACACTGTACAAATATATGTACAAAGGACGTAAATTTTATAAAAAGCGACAACTCGTAATTTTAGCAAGAGTGAACATCGGGAGCGTGCCTTCTCTTTTGTCCAAATACGTTTTTTGATAGGATAAAAAGAGAAGACATGCTCCAGATTAGAGATGGGCGCGGGCCTAAATTTTCAGGCCCGGCCCGGCACGAGTGCAAAATGAACTTTCAAAAACACGCACGAGCCCGCACGTTAAGATTTTAGTGAGGCCCGGCCCTGCCCGGCCCGGTATGACGAAACACGCCCAAGCCCGAAATGATAGAGCCGACCTTTACTTTATACACATTTTTTTATTTTGTGTGAATGTATGTTATGTACTTACATTTGATGAAAAAAGCTCTTAAATAGAATTTCGCAAAAAATATTTACTTAAGCGAATAAATTGAGCACGTACATATAATGTTTTTTTAGATCAAAGATTCATCTCACATAAAAACCAATTACTCAAATTTAGTTGAGAGTTTCAAACGATTAACTGGTACATAAATAAAATAAAATACAAATATTAATAACGGGCTTTTTCGTGCTTATTCGTGCTTTTATGAAATTTTACTGAACGCCCATACACGCACGAGTTCGTGCTGACAGCAAATATTCGCTGCTGCCTGCCAAAAGCGCGGCCCGTGCCCATCTCTACTCCAGATCTTCACACTCACTAAAATTATAACGAGTTGTCGCTTCTTATATAATTTACGTTCTTGGATATGTACAATATACTCGCAACTAATATGAATTAAAAATAAAATAACAAATCCAAAATACAATAAATAGTGGTTTTGCTCTCAAACGCTAAAAAACTGTTATATTTGGAAGAAAAAATGTTGGTCGATTTTTGGCACAATTTTTTGGTTCAGTTTGGGAAAAAATATTTTTTGGTCGCGGCAACTCTGATTAGATACATATGTAAATATGTGTATAGCGTGATTTTTTGTACGACGAGAGAGGACCTTACTTCTCAGTCAAAAGTAGCACTTGTTGGCAAGAGTGATTCTCTGTTGGATTTCAAGGCTGACACTATTATTGGTGTTAATGCTGGTCTATATAAAAATGAGCATATTCATATTTTGTAACACATCTCTAATGAATATTCTGTAGGAAAGAAGTGCGGTTTTCCATCTGGAAAATACTGCTGGGTTGTTACACAGTACACATGTACATACATATTTATGTACATATATACATTTTGGTAACATTCTGATTTTAAGGATTAAAAAAATATTATATACTTATATTACTACATACATACATATGCAAGTCTTTTGCTGATCCTTATTAAGGGACTTCAAGGCTTTCACTTATACTTATTTTTATATATGTATCTATACCTGAATATATACATACATATACCTACATACATACATACATTTGTCTGATTTCTCTTGCGATCGACTATCTGTAACCGCAACATTGAATAACAGTTTACGAGCCTCCTTAAAATACAAACTTATCTCTGTTTGTATGTAATCCTGTACAAGCACTACACTTACAACGGTCATCTTTGACATCTTTAAATTAGTTGATTTTTAACTGGAAATCGATTTTATCAAATAAGCAAACAAATAAGAAGTGGCCAAATTCAACAATGCCTTCAACAGTAAATTTTGTGAAGGCGAAGAATTTCGTAAAAGATTAAAGAAACGGTTGAAACCAATAAATGCAAAAAAATGTGAATGCATGTCTCTCTGTATGCACGAAAGTGCAGTGAAAGGGGTCGCTTAGGACATGCTGATATTCTGAAATCGTATGAAATCAGCAAAACCGGTTAACGGAAATAATCTTATTTATGTAATTTGAATTTTGTTGAATTCGGGGGAGGAAATACAGTGCAAACACAAATACATATACATACAGATGTAGATATGTATGCTTGCATCTACTTAAAACTACAAGAATTCGCCATATACATGGATCGTAAACCAAATTTGTACATTTGGTTTTATGTTTACACAAATGAGTGTGCTAACTGCAATGTGCATGGTTAGATTTGCATGTGAGTATATAAATAAGTGGTAAGAAATTCAAGTGTTGAGTGGTGTACATATAAAGACGGCAACGCAGAAGTAGCCAAAGAACTTTCAGCAGCCAACAGTTATCGAGAGCGCATGCGCTAGTGAATTTGGCGGTTGAAAATTCGTACGAGAAAGAAAGTGGTGTCAAACTGTTTCTCGCTGAAAAAATGGTTCTAAATTTGATTATCCTGACAACTGTGCTGAGCGCGGCTGTTCACGCTAACACGCCCAACACAGCGCCGAGCTCGGAGTTGCCAAATGTGCAGCACATCATCTACTTGCGAGCGTATAAAAATCCGGTGAACCCTTGGTCTACCCACCAAACCACATCTAATTCGGATTACATCCTAACCGATGGCTCTCCACTCCATCAGCAGCAAATGGGTGGAGTTGTTGAGTCGAATAGGGATCAACAAGCATTACAAGGACGCATGGCTGTAGTGGACGCAGTAAATGTACAACAGCCTCAATCATCAGCAGCTCACGCGCCAGCTACAGTTTCGTCCAATCCTATGAATGACGGTAAAATGATACATAATCCTGGTAACTTCATACCGTTCTACGAGGATCAAGTCACTATTCTCCCCCAATGGGGTGCACGCGACTCGGATGAAGAACAAGAAGTTTGGCCTCCTGTGGGAATATATCCACCGCCACCACCACCACCACTAGCAATAAAACCCCCATACTATCCAGCATATTACCCCATTCAATATCCAGTGACAAAGCCAACACTTCGGCCAACACTTCGGCCAACACTTCGGCCAACACTTCGGCCAACAACGACGCGTCCAACAACTAGGCGACCAACAACTACCCGACCAACAACTACCCGGCCAACAACTACCCGACCAACAACTACCCGGCCAACAACGACGCGGCCAACAACAACACGTCCAACAACTACTCGTCCCACAACAGCTCGCCCACGACCACCTAAATACCCTTCATTGTATCCCGAACCTCCATATTATCCACAATATCCCTTGGAAGAGTTTCCACATCTTCCTCACTATCCTTTACTTCCACGTCCGACTACGCAGCGCCCTCCAAACATCACGACCACGACTACGACAACGACGACGCCCAGACCTGGTGGCGCAGCTGTCGAAGTGTTGGAGAATTACCAAATCATTTCCGATAAAGGAATTAGGGTATATAAGTAAGTATTGGGTTTTTATTTGGAGTTAGTCTCCAAAACTTTAATCTCCCTTTTCCTATTGATGAAGGCTGCGTCTGAGTAACGGGCTGACCGATTTTAAGAAGATAACGAAGAAACATATTGGCAACAATACAATTTATGTGCAAACTGGATACTACTCAGTGCCGGTGGATCCCGAAAGGAACAAATACAATTTGATTCACTACATTGCCGATGAGAGGGGTTATCGCATCAGAGGAGGTATGCTTTTGTAAATCAGTTTGATAATTTTATTTTTATACATTCTAGCATTTACTTTCATATGGCTTTTCATTTTCAGTGCAAACTTGCTCAAACGAAAATCCATGCAGGGTTCTAAAGGAATAAACTTGAAGGAGTGCAGTATTAAACGGATTCGAACTTGTACCGATAATAAAAATGTATTTAAACTTATCAAAGCCTGTTTTAGTAAAATAAAAACTAGTTACGTCTACGCATTGAAAATAGTTTTTTATTGCTATAAAACGCTCCAATGTCTTTTAAGATTAACTTGATAAACAGACTTTTTATAAATTTTGAACCATTTTCTGGCATTTCTATTAAAAACTGTCTGTGTTCCAAAAATTCCAAAAAATCTTTTAGTAGCACTTTCAGATGGGCTATGTCGGATTGAAGTGACTACTGACCTTAAAAGCCAGCACACTTAGGCCCAATAATAATAATAATAGACCGGCGCTTACACATATATTAGTGTTTGGCCGAGCTTCTCCTCGGATTTGTGGCGTGCGCCTTGATGTTGTCACACAAAGGGCAGGGACCTACAGTTTAACGCCGACTCCGAGAGAAGCTTTTTCATGGCAGAAGTACCCTCGGAGGTTTGCATTTGCCTGCCGAGGGGTGACCGCTGTTAAGAAAAAAACCTTTTTTCTAAAAATTTTTTTTTCGACATTGCTCTGACCAGGGCTTGAACCCAGGCCTGCGGAGTGGAAGCGCGCACTGCTTACCACTACAACACAGCGGACCAATGGAGGACCCATTTTGATACCATATAAATTTCGAACACCAAGTCCTTTGCAAACCAGCTCGTGGAGTCTGCAAACTCCAGCTACTGCCGTATCTTAAACTTTGTAGCTTCAAATTACTTAAAGATCCTCTGCCCAGATATTTTTATTTTCCTACAGAGTGCGGATATGTGAGCTAACTGGTAAAACAGACCATATCGTTCCTTAGCCAATTTTTAGGAAAGCAACACCTTTCATAATAGAGCAAGACGGGGGAAAACGGGGCTTCGATTCCAACGTCACACCTATCACTTTTTACGGACGGATCCAAAATGAATGAAGGAGTGGCAGCTGCTGTATTTTGTCCGAAGCATGAGCTAAAACAGCCGTATACGCTCTCGGGTTACAACAGCATTTTCAGGCCGAGACCTATGCTGCAACTAAATGAGCTGAGTGAACAGCTGCTCTAATTCCTCAGAAACAAACAGGTCAATGTTTTCATGAACAGCCAAGCAAGCAGGAATGGCCATAATGACAAGCTCACTTTGTCATTGAGAGCGTAGGAGTGGGATAGACGAACGCTGCGGTAATAGACGTTTCGCGATTTAATGGGTGTCAGAATACAAAGGAATTGAAAGGAATGAGCAGACTGATATGTTACTAAACGCCAAGTTTAATTCATCAATGGGAAATGGGCCAGGCATATACTTCTTTCTTTATATCTAAAGACAGAATTAGACATGGCAATGCCATGGAAAACATCTCTGTGGGAAACGTTAACAGTTTCTACAATGCAAAATCCAGCAACTATGTATGTATATTCTAAAACTTCCAAGGCTGGTTTGTGAGATACCAGCTGGGGCACTGACGGGACACTATCTTACACCACGTCATGCGTCCAAGTTAGTACCTACACTCAGTGAAAAATCCAGAGCTATGACAAAGATAACTCTAAAGGCTCCAGCTTTAGAAAGATCTCAACACAGCTACCTTGGCTCTGCTTTCCTCTTTTCACTGAGAGAAATTAAAGACAAAAGGATTAGGAAATTAAAAGTCGTCAAAAGTGCATTATGAGTAAGCTTCCACTTTCTTTGTAACACTAAGGACCAGTCAAGCTAAACTAACCTAACCTACAGACAGCGGGGAAATCGTAAAGTAAATCCTCGAATGTTACAGCCCCTTCTTCATCTTTTAAAAGTCATTATGGATGTCCCGCGTTTGCAAGTCTGTCAATCAAAATATGTCCTGTGAGAAGCCACATAAGGGGAAGCAAAGGTGTTTGCTTTCATCATTAAAGGAGTTTAGGTAGGTCTCATACTGACCGAATAAATACGTCCACGTTTTTATCATGTTACTGTTATGTGCCGAAACCAATGTTGCAGAACAATCCTGTCGGTGTGGGCTTATTTTTTCCACATTGTAAAAGATGCTGTATTTTGGAGCGAGTTTCCGCCAGCTCATGTCAAGTTTCGTTTAGAGACAAACGGTTGCGGAGTTGTGCCATCTTCAGTGTAATTTTTCGCTTGAACGAAGCGTTCCATAATACATACATCAACAATATAGAACTTTGCCTTTGGTGAGCTGCGATAGCGTCTTCCAGATTCTGCAAATGTTTTACTAAAAACTGCCTAAGCCGTGGCCTTTCGAGCACTGGATACAGTCAAGTTACGTGCTCTAGAGCTTCGTCTTCCATTTTGCGCTGGCTGTACCTTTTGCTCGATAAGAGATCGAGTTTATAGACATGCGACGCCGGCACACAATGTCCATTCAATACTCCTATTGCAAGCCTGGAATTCTTACGGTTAAGGGGTATAAGATAGCTGGTAAGCTTTTTGTCGATGATTTGTGCTCGCTTTCACGACTTATTTTCTCTAAACGTCCTTGGATTCAGTCTCTTTGTATACTGTTTACGACTCTTTTGCAGTCTGCTACAGTTCTAAAGCAAGTTTTTTTTTTAAATAACCTTGATAATCGCCTGACTGTGGATATAGAGGTATGTATATTTATTCTCCAACAACCGCTTCTTTGCTTTCCTAACAGCTAAGATTTCTACTTGAACTACGCTACAGTGTTCCGGTAGTTTGAAAAGTTTACAGAACCATAGTTTGGAGGAATAGACCGCAGCTCCCTACAATTTGAGACAATCATATTTGCTCCTTTAAGCCACCCGTCGAGATCTATTGCACCTCCTAAAGACCTTTCGAAGCTCAGGCTTGGAGTTATTAAATCTACTCGCTGTTTCAAAGACGACGCTATATTACTATGGCCGCACGTCGCGATGCGTCGTGAACTCAAGGTGCTCGGTGGCAGTTATCTTCTACGTATGAATATTCCAACGTTTGATATTCCGTACAGATATTCCAAAAGTTTGAAGACGAAACTTTGAACAATAAGGTCCAAGAAAATCTGTTGAAAATAATCCTTGTTTGAAAATATTTTAATATTTTAAATATTAGGGTATGTCCAGGCACAGATGAACGGAAATGTTGGAATGATATATGTACCCGGTGCAAATCAATTCACATTACCATCTCAGCAAAAGTTTGATATTACAACCGATCCAAGCTCTGCTAAAGCGGACCTTACTTTTCTCCCTTTTGTGTGAATACATTAAAACGCACGACGCAAATCGGAGGAGAAGCTCAGCCAAGCAAATGTGTGAACGCCAAATATTGTTATTAAATAGTTTTTTTTTGTGGAGGTTGCTCCAGAGCCAGATCCTATGACGGGGCTGGCAAAGCTTCAATTTAGGTAATTTCAATTTTTATGTACTTTCGACTAAGTATACTTCAACTGTATGATAATGTTTAAATGTGGTCTTTCATATTTTTGAGCACTTATATTTTATAATTTTAATCTCATTTTGTCTTTTAACATTCAAGTAAATACTGTTTTCATTTCACATCCTTCGAATTAGAGATAATGATTTTACAAGTGAAAGTCTCTTAACTAGGCGTGCCCCTTGTTCGGTCTTTCTGTGGCATAATCGACACTTTCCTTAAATTGTGGCACTTCAATCGAACGCGGCAAGTTCGGGTAGACTTGTGGGGTGATTGCTGAAATAATAAATAGAAAAAATTAGTCTGTGTTTTTATGATCAAGCAATTCTTTGATATGTGTATGATGTACATATGTACATTAGAGTAGTCCAAAACAAGTAAAGTCCGAATTTTAATGCTGGCACCCCTTACTACTTTTCTATATCGAAAAAAATATACCCTGTTTTTTTTTCTTAAATCGAAAAATATTTAGGAGGTGCTCAGATCGCTCAAATTTCCCCATGTATTTTATATGGCCAACCTTGTTTCTCTGCAGAAGACTTCAAAGAATAATACCTAATAGTTTATTTAACCATTTTTTAAGGCTAACTATTTTTAATTGGTCTCTCAAAAGCTCCAAAAAATGCAATATGGTACTAAAAAAATTTTTTTATATTAAAAAATGGTTAGATAAGCAATGGGGTAGTATTCTGTGAAGTGTCCTGAAGAGAAACAAAGTTTTCCGATTAAAAAATATTGATTTTCAGGGATTCTATAAGATTTCTACGAAAATTTGTTTTTTTCCCCATATAAAATGTATGGGAAACTTTAAGCGCTTTGAGCACCCCCTAAATATTTTTTGATTTAAGAAAAAAAAACAGGTCTACATTTTTTCGATACTGAAGAATCCTAGGGGGCACCAGGATTCAAATTCCGACTTTACTTTTTTCTATGTTTTTTTGGCCCACTCTAATGCACATACATAATAATGATTTTCCAAAAATTGTTGCGATAAAATTACTGACACTAAATAAGAAAAAGAAATATTCTAATATCAGTTGCTGGTGTCATTATCATTTGGTATTGCAATTTTGACAGGTTGTATGCATGTACATTAGGTTGCACCACTCTCCATATAAAAAAAATCGGAACTATTTTTTCATCAGAATTATAAAATGTATTATATTTTAAGACTACCACCAAAATATTTCAGAAATATATTAAGATTTACACGAGCTGGACCGATTTGAAAATACCTCCAAAAATCGAGTTTTTTATAAATAAAATTAGTTTTTAAAAATATGTTTTTTTTTTTCAAAAATTACCGTCAGATGGTAAAAGAGTTTAACCTTAAAAGGACTGCATGAAAATGTTTAAAAATTTTATCAACGGAATAAAAACATTGAAACTGTTGATAATATTTTCAAATCGGTCCTGCTCACGTAATTGTTAATATCTTTTCGAAATATTTTGGCAGACATGTTAAAATATAATAAATTTTATAATATCGATGGAAACACCGTTACTTTTTCTTGATGCAACCTAATGCACATAATTACCATTTTAATAATCAAAAATGCGATTGGGAAGATTAAATATCGCACCTGATCCTTTATGTAGCTATTGATTTTGCAAAATTTTTAAACAGTCTTAAGAAGCTCTCTGGGTCTGATATCAGCCGCTTATGTTGCTTCCAGGGAATAATTCTTCAGAAAAATGTGCTAATGCTCCCTAAAAATAAGGCAAAATTACCCAAATTTTACTAAATCTAGCCACACAGTGACTTTTGTTGAAGCTGCCTTCACGAAGCAGAGCCTGAACTGTCCGGCATTTACTGTACGACAATAATTTTCAGGTACAGGATTTAGATCGTTTACAGGCAGCGGAAAAGTTGGGCATTCGGAAACTGTTTTGATTTGTTGACTCCTTGAACTGATTAAAATAGAAGTAGGGGTTTAGAGATGGCTGCGGCATCATAAACGGCTCAACTTGCAGGTGTGCCTGTGCTGGTAGAAATATCAGCTGCCACATACTATTTAAACCTAAATTCAAGGAAACAGAACTGGATCTATTACGCAGGATGATGTATCTTGGAATTGTTTTGGATCTCAAACAAAATTGGAGGCTGAAAATTGAGGAGAACGCTGGGGATTGCAGCGAAGGATTGTAAACTGTTTTTACCAATCATTAAGACGTTAAACATCTCGGAGAAATTCAGAGTCCAGGCGCTGCGGGCAAAACGAGTGCATTGGAATTCTGCCCATAGAGGCTTTGAACGTTCTGCTCAGCTTGGCACCGATAGATCTTCTTATCGAAATTTCAGCTGATCCCAGCGCAAATTGATTGCGGCCTTTAGGATATTGGAAAAAGAGGCTATTATATTAGCCAGTAATTCAGGTACTCTGCTCTTCCTCGATTAGGTTGCTACTATTGAGGGACTGTAGGTGAGCGTTGGCTTCAAGTTTTGATGAGCTCAAAATTACCCTAATATGGGTACCATGGAATAGAAACGTATGCGGCAATGAGCCAGGTGATGAACTAGCGAGGTGGGGAGCTCTGCACTAAATATGTACTTTGTGGTGAATGTGGGAGCCTCGTTCGGGGAAATTAAAAGCAGAATTACTGCAAATTACCACTCGAAAGCTAGGCAGATATAATTAGAGTTGAACAAGATCGTATAGAATTACCAACAGATCTGCAATACCTATGACTTATGGCTTAAAACCAGGCCTGGGCGACGCTGACTGCGCTGTACCCGTGGGGTAACGTCGCGTGTTCGTATAGGCGAAGTTGACGGCGAGAATTAAGCAAAAATTAATTACTGATTCGTACTGATTAACTTGAAATTCATTACGCTTAGTTACAATCAAATTTCGCCGTAAACAACCTATATAAAAACACGCGACGTTACCCCACGGGTACAGCGCAGTCGGCGTCGGCCAGGCCTGTTTAAAACCAAGGCTGTGTTAGGAATGAGCAAGGAAAATACCTATAAAATTACAGTTGTCTGCGCAGGACACTGGCCCTTAGGTGTGTATGCCGAAAGGATCCGGGCTCGAAGTAGGCAGTTGAACCCTTTCTCTGAAAGTCTCTTTATATTGCAGAACATGCTTAAATGAAAGGGCAAAGTTCATTATACTCGTAAAGCGGTATAGGTCGCTTGATTCTTTTCGGCTGATCCCAGACTCATCTCGAACTATTTCGCGGCCACAGATTTGAAATTCACACTTGCTACTTCATACTCAATACCATATGCCACCGGATTGTATAAATAAAAATTCTACTTTATGCATTAAATTTGTTAAAAAAAACTTCTCAGTCATTTCACCATACTCACATTGATTTTGTCTGTAACCATTTTGATCGGCATTGTAGAAGACAGTGATGTAGCGTCCATCAGTTTGACGGTAGGAGTAATAGCCAACTACAACCAGCGTTTTAACTTTGTCATAGACAAGGAAGTAGCCACGTTCGTAGCGCGCTGTACCATCAGCCAACTCGTATCTGAACTCGTAGCTGCCATCCGGGAAGCGATGATGGAAACGATCCAAAACATTCTTTTCTGTTACTGGCTCCTGATGCGAGTGTTGTTGTTGTTGTTGTTGCTGCTGTTGTTGTTGTTGTTGTTGTAGACTGCCACTGCCAATATGATTATTATGCAAATATTGATTTTGATTGTTTGTAAAATATGCCGAAGCAGATGCATCACTTTGCTGAAAGCTGGAGTATTGACTGTTTGGACGCGGTGAATTGCTGTTAACAGCTGCTTGCGTGCAAGTCAAAGCCAAGCAACAAAAAGTGATGAATGCAAATATTGTGCGACACATTTTTGCAGCGTATGCTTGAACAATTAATCCTTTTCAGAGTAAATCCACAAAACCTTTTCACACCTTTTAGCAGTAAGTTGCACGTCGTTCAACTGTGTGCGTGTGTGTGCGCGGTGGGAGTATGTGCGTCTGTTTTGTTACTCAGAAGCAGTTTAATGTAAATATTCGCTATGCGCACGCTTTTATAGTACTTAGCTGCTGACAGGCATGTGTACGAGTATTTATGTATGTTTGTGCACATCTGCGCGCATCTAAATAAAGTTGTCAAAAATTTGAGACGCTTCATCAGCGCGCACGCTCAACCAAACAAGCGAGTAGACCGACCGGCTGGGCGGCGGACTGGCTGTCCTGCTGACTCTTTGGCGGCGGACGTAATCATAACCGGCATCTGTGAGAATGCTTTGAAACCGCAATGGTTTACTCTTATCCGCACACACATTTACAGGAACATAACTGCGCACGCCCTATCTGCCCCACCTGCTGCCGCTGTCGGCGCTGGCTTGATTGCTATTTGCCACACAGCGAGTTCTAAGGTTAATTTACGTTTTTGATTCTAATTTGCAACGGCACTCAAAAATTTGTACGCGCACAATTACGCGTGCGCACTTTTCGCTTGCGAAGGAACAGAGGTAAATGGAGCGCGAAGGTAGCGCGTTCGTTCGTTAAGCCGTGGCCGTAGCCGCAGCCGCAGCCACCACCTCAATGAAGATCACATTGAATATTGCGCTGATAAGTGATTTACATTTTTTTCGCGCACACACGCACACGAATGTGTATGAATAATTGTACATATGTAAATTTTTTTTGTAAATTTTTACCTGTAAGTTGACTAATTCCCGCCTTTTTGTCATTCGCTAAAATTTTCATCTTTACTTGTTGAGCCTTATCTGATCTCGAGCGCGTCTTTTACGCCGCCAGTTCAACTGGGCACATCGCGGTCGCAATGCAAAAATGGGCTCTGTACAACATAAATATTGCGGGGAGAACGTGCTCCAGGTCTTAAATGTTGTTTTTTTGCAGATTTCAGCTCATACGCACATACTGCTAGGTGCTTTCAATGGAGCGCTTGAGGTATACATAAGCGAAAAACAAAATTGGTGTGTCTGAACAATCCAGCGTTTCGTACAATTCTACTCTGTACATTATTACTTGTCACCGCAAAATATGTCACACAAAAATTAAATTGTTTATACACTTGTCATTTTAACGGTTTCAAATATTTTCTCATCGTATTCATTTTGAGATTATTATCGCTTTCATAATTTTAAGTAACTTTACAAAAAAAAAAGATACAAATAAATGGGAATCAGGTTATTAGCGAATGCTTTTTCTTGCTTTACATACACATGTACATACATACATATGTACCTAAATAGGTGTGTGGTCGTTAAATTTTTATGATTTAGTTGTAAATAAAATTGAGTTTGTTAACCGCCTTTATATTAATGGAATGCTAAAAATTTAGACCAGTTTGTATGATATTTTTTTTTATTAAATAAAATATGTATACATATGTATGTATATGTATTTAATAAATATAGAGTAAAATCTCTAAAGTCAAAAAGTTCGCGAAATGAAATTAGATGTTAAAAAAATGTTTCTTTCCAATGTATTGTGCCCTAAACTGTTTCTCAAATCTTTCATAAAGATCATTTATATTTATTTACAGTGGCTCACAGCTTATTTCGTGCAGTTTCAAAATAAAACTTTGAGACCTTACAGCAAGAAAACTATCGATGATATCAAAAAGATTTAAATGCATAATTATTGTAAAAGTATTTTTTTATTTAAACAAGGACTTCATTTTCATATTTT